>JAGDQP010006957.1:0-69652 GCA_022664845.1 Lepisma saccharinum | reverse complement strand
CTTTAAAAAATTGATTAATATGTTTGAAATTCAGACTGTCCCTTTACTTGCCATTAGAGAACCAAACTGAAATATTGATTACCATTTTTTTTTTCAAAATTCATATATATTCATCTGATATGATCAATCGTTAATCATATGATTAAACCCTTGGCAATTGTTCTGTTAGTACTTCGATTACCTCATTACGCTTTTCATAAATGTAACCTTGAATTTCCAAAGCTATCTGGTGTTTTTGCACAAGTTCTAAGGCATGCATATATAATTCCATTGACTGATCTGTAAAACCTTCCCTTTTTGCTTGGATTAGTACATCCCCTATGACCTGCATTGGCATTCTATGTTCTTTTCTGCCACTTTCACCTATGATTGTTTGTTTCATGATTTTTCCAGAATTTGTCATATCTTGAAGCTGATGCTCTAACTCATAAATATGTCTATACTTGGACTCATCTAATTTTCTTTTCTTAATTAAATTACAAGCTTGAATACATTGATCAGTAGCCTTTTTATAATCTTGTTCTTGAAAATTCTGTCGAGCTTTTATATAGAGATCTATCAACAATCCATCATACTTTCTCTTTAGTTTTTGTTCTTCCGAATCATTATCATTCTTATACAAATTTGGAATCATCTGGAACTTATCTATCTTTTCTGGTTTACTAAAAACATTTACCTCTATTTTCTCCTTTTCCTCCTCATTCTTTACACCTCCAGTTTCCACAAACAAGGTTGTATTCACTGATGGTCTTTGCATCGATATCGCTCTATCCATACTCTTATTCATAGGATCCATTCTTCCATTAGAAGGTTCAGTCATCTGTTTCAAAGCATCTTTTCTTATTTCACTTATAGTTGTCGCTTTATCTGAATTAAATCTCTCTGTCTTAACTTCAACTTCATTCTTAGACTTCGCTACATTTCCACTATCTCCTGAAACTACCATTTCATTATCAAACTTCTTATTATGCTTTATTACTCCATGCCCCTCATGGCTTAGTTCCACATTCAATGTCACACCTTCAACTGATTCTAATTTTTTGACAGAACTCAAATCATTATCAACTGTCCTTACAGCACGAATAGATTTATTAGAACTTTCTGTAGTTGTACTTCTTATATTACACTTTTGAGATTTGACCTCTATCTTATATTCCTTTTCGAGTTTACCAACCAAATTACTCAGTTGTATTACTGTGTATCTTTTATCTTTTAGTATCATTTCTTGTATATATTTAGGCAAAATATGGAAAATTATATTACAGATCTTTCTTTCAGTTAAATTACCATCGATATGTTTCAAATCTTCAAACATGGTATGTATATGTTTGCTAAAATTCTTAATTCTATACCATCTGACTGTTGTGTGACAATATAGACATATTTTATTCTTTGACGTTTCTTCTCGATCCTTAGCATCAATAGTCTGCAAATTATTATGATTCCTTTCCCTAAATGTCCTGCTTACAGCTTCAATTCTCTTATCCTCGTATCTAGATTTCTTTTCTCTGTAGCCTAATTCAATACTTTTCATAAGTTCATATTGTTTCTTCAATTGATTGCTTATTTCCTTAATATCACGCTGAATTAAATTATTTTCCTTATTTTGGAACCCTTCTTGACTTTGAATTATAACTTTTCCAATTGTCCTTTTATATCTCTTTGTTGAATTTCTATATCGGCAACTCGTTTCTGCAGAATCTTGAATGTCTTCTCATATTCGACTAACTTCCCAGCATAGTTATTTAATTCGATACCAAGTGACTTACAAATTATATAAATACCATCAATCAGTATCTGTTCTTTTGATTTTAGGTTTTGCTTTGCATTTTCACTCTTTCTTTCTTCTTGTTCTCTTCGTTCCTCTTCTAACCTTCTTTCTTCTGCTTGCTCTTCTTTCTTCTTACTTCTTTCTTCACTTTGCTTCTCACGCTCTAAAAGTCGTTTTTCCATCTGTTCAAATTTAAGTTCTAGTCTTTGATCAAAAATAGTTACCCATTCCTCCATTAAGGCCTCCATATTTAGCGTTTCCTTCACATCAATCACTCCATAAAGATTATTTCCAGTTCCTGGTTTATCAGCAACATTACCTCGTTCTTCGCAAACAGTTTTCTCGCAAGAGCCGCACAGCGCTGCATCACCTTTACTATTATTCCTTTCATTTCGAAAACAGGTTTGTCTGTTCCTGGTTTCTTCGTCACTGGAACTTACTGCCAAATCATCTTCGGTTGCATCAGCCCTTATGTTGGGCGCCATTCTGTAATGGGTTTCGTGGATATGAGTTTATAAGACGTTGTGGTATACAATAAAATCTAAATTAGTTTTACTCCGGCGAGACTCGTAGATGATTTCCTCCGGCGAGACTTTTCAGTCGGTAGATTCGTGGTAGTTCTGTTGATGCGTAGTGAAGATGACGTCATAGAAGTTCCAGCCAATCAAGATGCCTACTTGCATGGACCCAAGCTTTGCGGGTGAGGCTAAACTTGATATATATGAACCTTGCCCCGAGAAAATATAATTTCCTCAGGCGGGCTCCGTAAAGTCGCACAGAAAAAGAGGTAAACGGAAATTAGTTTATTGAACTAACAGCTGATACTGTTAGTATATTAGTTTTCCTTTTTTATCTAAGTACATTTAGATACATTTTACATCCTCAAGTATTACATATGCCTTAGCCATCTCATATTATCGCTTTACATTATCAATGAGAATATTTATATTCGCATTCTAACATTTTGACGTGTTTAAGAAATAGTACCATAACTTCTTTGCAGACATATTTCCATTGGAAAGGTAAAAGGTTAATTGCTTTAATCTACTTCGAACCACAATACAAAAAATCCCGCCATCTAACGTGCTCCAATTAAGATTGCGATGTTCATCTTGCAGCATCGTAACACTTCAATAAACAACATAGTCTCAGTGCTTACTCAGACACGGTACAACTTGTTAGCAGCGATTATATGAATGCACAACTACGATTTGCGTACATTAGATTAGTTTATAAATAATCAGTTTACGGTAGTTTCTTGGTAATTAGGTTAGTCTTTGCATGGTTAGTTTGCGGTACAAAATTAGTTTGTTAGTTTGTATATTCATTCGTACATATTACATACTTCAGCTTCGCTACCTGCAAAACATGGCTTCAGTTTAGCTGTTGCATCCAGGGGTTTGGCGTACCCATATCAATCTACTCAGTACAACACTAATTATATTCTTCATTACTGTATTTTTGAAAGTCTTTGCTCTTCATTGCCTCTTTTAAATGCTTAATTTTGAGAATATTTATACAATATCTGTTTGTTCTATTCATCCCCCAGGCTCATTACGCTTCTACGTTTGTGATAATTCACACAACATTTATGATAAGCAGGATGAGAGCTGAATCCGGGTTACTTTTGACCCAGCCTGACCCGGACATAGGTGACCCCGGCTACGCGGTGCGAAACTACACCCGAACAACTCAGTGACCCGATTGACCTGGTTGGGGACTGTCATTATAAAACTTTAATTTGATAATAAGGTGGCTACTCCCAACACTGACAACTGCTTTGCTTACGGGTTCTGAACCCCTCAGTCGTCCTTATAGGGTGCCGAGGAATATCCATGACACATTTGGTCTTGATACGTTTTCTTTGATAAATCAGGTGGCAACACTGAAAATTGAGATGCTTGGGATGTTGAGCCCCACAGTTGAACTTCATATCTTTTCAAAAAATAATCAGTCCAAATTTAGTGCAAATACTTTGAATGGTATAGAAAATCTTGAGTAAAATTCAGTTTATAATTGAGGTTAGCAACACTAATAACGGGGGTTCTTAGGGTGCTTGAAACCCACATAGTTGTTGCTCAGGGTGTTAAGGCATATTTGTGCCAAGTTTAGTGGGAATACGTTGAACTGTATAGAAGCCTTTGTCAAACAAACATTGTCACATTGGCATAAATGGGTGCCATTTTCCTTTCAAAATTTCGGACAAAGCAATGGTTGGATTTTTAGGAACTTTTGGTATGTTGTTTCTGACGCACTTTCTCAGTCCCATATCAATTTTCCTAGAGCGTCCTAACTTTCCTACCAAACGGACCTCTGCCTTGAGCGAAGGAGTGTAGCGGTAGACTGACTACAGCTGTGTGAGGCAGACGCTACAACTGACCGCTGATTCATTCCGGGACAAAAGTAGAGAAAAAGCCGACTACTGTTGATTTAATGATAAAAGCATACACTGTTTGGGCGATTCGCCAAGCAACCATGTAACCTGACTTTTGGGATCTTGCAGTTTCAAAATAGCAGCTAGTTTTTTCTTTTCTTTTTTTTCGCATTCGACCTTTCTGTAGAGTGCAGATTCTTTCAGCCCAATTTCAGTGTTTCAATATGAACCCATTGACAGTAACTTTAGTTACAGAAGATCACGTTCTCTTCAAGTTAAAGGAAACAGGAATCAAATGGATATAACCAATCCAAATTTATTTCGAGAAGAAATTTTACAACTGGAGTCAAACTTTTAGTACTCACAATAAATTGGAGAGAAAGAAAATGGTGACTTTTATCAAAATTAGATCATATTTTTATTAGTTTAGTTAGGATGGGGTAATGACGGTGTTGTGAGAAACATTAGAAATTCAAACCTCAAAATGTGACTCAGAAGGGGAATTACCTAAAGTGTCCTTCTGCAATTTCTTTGAAACTTGGCAGGTTTGTAGAAAAGTTTAAATTAGCAGACATCTTTTTTTTTTTCGGTCCGAAAAACGGTTTAGGTGGGAGGCATCCCCCTCCAATTTTCAAGAATTACAAACTATCAAAGTGCTAAAACGCGAGCAATATTAAATTCTAATTTTCTTGAAATTTTGCAAGTGTGTTTAGGGTTTAAAATTAAGAGTTAGATATATTTTTTTTTTTTGCCCAAAAATCAGTTGCGGGAACAAATCCCATCCAAAGTTCAAAAATGGTACAATGAGTGCCAAAACACAAAATATCCAACTTCGATTTCCTTGTAATTTTGTAGGTTTGTTGAAGGATTAAAATTTAGCAGACACGTTTTTTTTTCGTTAAGACCGGAAAACAGTTTGAGGGGTGCAATTCTAGAATACACAATGTGGAATTACCAAAAGACAAAGGAATGTACACCAAATAATGTAAAGTTTGCACGTGAATAACACAGGTGTGGCGGAACATATAAAGCACCTAAACGTAGGAATAGTCACTAATTGCATTACAGTTGTAGGTACTGTGCATGCCAAAATAGGGCAAGTTGTTTCTTACGTATGCAGAAGACAATGGATTACTTGAACAGAAGGACCGAACTAAAGTAGTCAAGCAGAAAACACCAGAAAATAAAATATAAACTTTTAATACATGATTTTGATGTCCTATAGAGCTGCTGTGAATAAAAGACAGTGGCGATCACAGTGAGAGCTTCGGCTCTCCTCTCCCAACCCGTCTGGTCAGCGTGGGAGCAGTAGACCAACTCCTCCCTTCGGGGAGAGGCCTCATCCACTAGTGGATTGAATATGGCTGTGATTTATATATATATATATACTGTAGAAATCTACAAACATCTTTTATACATGCTGCCACAACGTGTATGTTACATCTATTGATATCAGAAAGTAACACAGGTACCCGATATTGTCACTAATCGGCCCGTACAAGGTAATATAAAGGAAATAGGAATTGGTATAAGAGCGCTACAACTTAGTTGGTTGTGAGGTTTCAAGGTATGTAATCGTCACAATAATGGTACCATACAAAAATAATGTTTGTTGATACTCCATCCACATCGCATTATTCCCACTTCATCATTAACATCGCATGTAAGATTATTGTATCCATCAAAACAGAATACCACTGGATTCTCGAAGGAAAGTGACCTGTCGTCAAAATAGCCATTTTTATGCCATGCATATTGCAAGACGTCTCGAAATCTATAGGTAATTTACTTATTTTAAGAATGCAGTAGAGCGCTTATGGTGGAGAGTGTTGTCATATCTCTCGAGACCTCTTTCGCAGTTGATTAAATGTTCACGCGTTCTTGCTTACTCACTATCCAAAATTACAATTCTATTAGAACTTCCTTTAAGTTTTTCTCCGTTTGGTAGCTACAGATAGGTCAAAAATAATACGATGTAGAGGGTTTTCAGGATTATGGAATAGTAAACAAAGGTTGGAATCTAAAACGAATTACAAAATTGGATACGAGGAATCAAACAATGAAATCTTCGGAAATAGGGGCGTCCCGGGAATATTTCTGCGTGGGGGGTGGGGAGACTTCAAAATTTTAAATCAAAACAGGGGTTGATCTTGTCATCTTGAAAGAAACCTGAAATTTTGAACAGAGTAAGAAAGGAAGGTCTGGTAGAGCTGAAGAGAGGAAGAGGAAGAATCCAGCTCTTTGATAATATTAGAGAAGATAACATGTATGTTGAGATAAAGAAAGAAAAGAGCTGAACAGAGCTGCCGCTTTGAGCTGAACACTGATTATTTATATGAATTCACTTACAAGTATGCATAAGAACTAGTTTCTAAATACTAAATTTTAACACTTAGCACTTTACTCCGTCCTTTATTGGAGCCAATCCTTCCATTAGTGTTTCATTATCTTCATCTTCTGAGGAGGAACTTCCCGATGACTGAGATGAGGAGGAACTTGCGGATAACTGAGATGAGGAGGAGGATGAAGAGGGCTTGAGAGAAATAACAAGCTGTTCTACATCGTCTTGTAACTCATCTCTCTTCCACATTTCCTCTTCATTTTTTTACATGTGCAATATAATTACACCAGTTTTCTTATGCCACTTACTGAAAACTTCGTGTATAAGTTCTTTTACATCCTTAACTTTGTGTGGGTTTCTTACTGCAACATAATGTTTTACTTGGGACCATACCATCTCAATGGCGTTCAGTTCGCAGTGCTACGGAGAAAGCATCAGTACCTGACATCCTTTTTCTTTTTCCATTTCATCAACTTTGAATTTATCGTACTTATATTTTACTTGTTGTACGAGTTGAATTAGGTCTCTCTTCAGAGTACTCTTCTCATAAGACATATTCTTCTGTTGAAGCCATTGCTGGATAGCGTCCTTTCACCATTTACTTGTGGGAAGCGGATCTCATTTTCTACTGTGATAGCAAGCATTATCAATAATAATTACGGCTCCCTCCGGTATATTTGGTAACAGTTTGTTCTGAAACCAATCCTCATACATAGCTCCATCAACTTCGTCATGAGCGTCAGCAGTATTCTTTTTGCATAACAGTACTCATTGTGCCCCCTCTACAAACCCTTGTTCACTTCCAGCATGGATCAACGCGAAATGCGGTCCTCTGGAAGTCGGCGCTTTTAGACCAACACTTAAACCAGCCAGAAACGCTTGCCGTGGCGTTTTGGTTACAGTATCTCGTCATGCTTTTGAATACTATGATCTATATTAATCAAAGATTCATCCGAATTAAATACTGGTTTGTTTTGTTCACGAAGGTTTTTAAGAAGCCTTGAATACCTGTGTCTCCAACGTATAATATCGATCCTTTCGATGAATAAGGCTGAGTTTTCCCTTTTCTCGTACACGAAACCAATGTCTTTCAGAATGTTATACAGCGTTGATCTCTTGATCTGCGGTAAGTTTTCGTCACTGTTAATGACGGGCAAAATTGATTTTAATAATGATGCTTCATATTTAAAGAGAAAGCAGTGAGCTATGCATCGAATCTCTGACCGCACAAAATCGTTATATGTAAATTGTCTTACATTTCTGTTAGGTTTCACACGCACCTTTTTCTTCGCTGGCGTTCTCAAAGGACCTTTAGCCAATTCATTTCGAATTTTGTATATTGTTATTTCACTACAATCTGTAGCTACAGATGTTTCTTTGATTGCACTCGATACATTAGTATTTATTGGAAAATAATTGTAAACATTAATTACTCTTTGTCTCTCTTTGCTTCTCAATATTTCTCCCCTTTTCCTCACTGAATTATCGGCCATTTTAGCAAAATATCTCTCCCCACAGACACACTAAAGCAAGCAAAACACATCCATTTACACTTGAAGACAAAACCCACATTTCTTACAATACACGAGATACGCTTTAAGAATGTTTTAACCCACAAGCAGAATCTGGGCAAGACGTGAGACCGCGAGGAAAATGTACTTATATCACACACACACACACTCTTACAAGAAATTCCATACACCATGAATTTTCAACGATTATTACGTCTACACAGCACTAAACGATAAAATTTCCGAAAGGAACAACCGTAAGTTTAGACAATAAACCGAGCTCAATCGAAGTTTGATCACAACTAAGGCGGTTATCGGGTATCCAGATGAAACTATAAGAAGAGCAGCACGTATTAAAACGAGAGGGAACAACGTCCAGAGAATGGAGCCAGTCCACGATGCTTTCTATTCATTACAATTGGTAACAATAAACAGCATTTGTTTCGATAATCAACAACATAGCTGGACTATCATGACCTTAAGATGTCAATAATAAGCCACCCACTGGTGTTCCCCCAAAGCCTGGCTGTATGTCGTCTTTCCTCTTTGAAGTTGACGGAAATTATTTTAAACATAGTGCAGCATCTTTTCATGGACAGGAAGAACGCAATCTCCGAATTTAGTATTTAACTTCAAATACACCATTCATATAGGACTGGTCATCCATATTTGACTATGGAATTTCCCATCCAATATTAGGACAATGTTTCCCAACCTTTATCGTCAGGCGAGAACCCCATAAATATTTAACAAAACTTTGGGAAGTCCCGGCTGTCTGGCACATATATATATATATTTTTATTTTGTCTAGAGCAAAATATAAAGTTGTATTGTATAGTGGTGAACCAAACAATAATTCGTATGTTTTTGATACTGATTTTCCCGGAACCCCTAATACCGCATCGAGGAACTCTACGGTTCAGCGGAACCCCGGTTGGGATCTCTTAATTAGCATGAACCTTCTGCGTGGTGTAATGCGTAGCACCACCTTCCCTTTGGGCGTCCCAGGTTCGATTGCCGGTGGTGGCTCAAATTTTCGGTGTTGACCCAGCGTCGGGATGATAATTTGGAAGCTACTTAAATAAGTAGCGGACTGTGGCCACGATAGACTAATAGCTGAGGATTTAATCATAGGCAGGAAGGATCTTTATAGATGGAGAAGGTTTCACTTACCTTGAAGGACCTGTCACATTTGGAAGACTGCTAACATTTATTTATAATTTTATCATTTATGAACAGCACTTAAATGGAAATTTACAGTCATTAACTACATTTTCTATTCCAAATCGTAATTTTGTAAGTTCCTGCATTTCAGTTACCATGACAATCAGGACATCAGTATAAAAAGAACGGGAGGCTACAACATTTCAATTGGAAAAAGTCAGCGAACTGACTTAAGTTTGTGTCACATTTAGAAAATAAAGAATATTAACAACACTGGGAGCTACAAGGGGTTTAAGGTTGATTTTATAGGGCTTCACCCCTAGGTCCGCATCTAGCACTGTCTCTGGATAGTGAGTACAAAACGATACTTTTTAATTTTTGAAGTCCTTAATTTTGAAGTTATATACTGTATAGCTATGTATGACATTCGACGTGTTTATATAGCAGAAAGCACAAACGGAGAAAGAAGCACTACTGAGGCGTAGAACATCCAAAGACACTTTTATTAATCATCGCATAACCTTTGAATGGATTGAGACATTACGATCAGATTAAATGAAATTACTTTTTAGACTTTCTTTTACATTTCACTAACTGCTTGTATGCATCTATCTTCTACAGGAGAAAAGTTTCTCACTGCTCGAAATTTTGTTGTAAAAATCTAAGAATTTCCATCTCTTTTTTTTTTTTGTTATTTATAATGTTACTAATGTTATCATAGATAATGTAAATAATCTATAGCTTTCATAAAGGTTTCAAGAACAATGTGTGAAAAAATGAAGATTGTACATATTACCTAGATCTAGAAATCGAAGTATAAAAGTTACGTAAAAAATTACATTATCGTCAGAAGTAGAGTTCAAAGATGTCAGAAAGGTGGCAACGCTGCGATATTAGAGAGAGACAGACATATACGCGAAAAGCATTGACTTGAGACAGAGAGGATAGCCCGCCCATTAGCGCTGTACTGCATTTAAATAAGTAAAGAAGCTATAGGAGAGGACAAGTGATTATGTGTGAGGGATTGTAGTTTAATAATATTATTTCTTTGGTGGAAATTAATATCACTGTGTAGTAACAGTACGAGATCGGAACACCTCCTCACACACACACACACACACACACAAAAGTTCTAATCATACACATTGGCTTCATAAAAACAATACGTCTGTCTTTAAGTTTAACCCCTCTACACATCACTTCAAGAAAATTGGAGTTGGAAAATCGGATAATAATAACACTTTGTGTATTAGCGCTTCCAAATTTTGCTATTCTTGAAATTTGGAGAGGTGTTGTTGTCCTCCTCAAAATGTTTTCCGGACCGAACAAAAAATATGTTTCTCCTAATTATATACGTTCTACATAGTTGCAAAGTTTCAGGAAAATCGGAGATATACATTTTGTCTTTAGCATTTAAACATGTTTTCATTCTTGAACTTCGGACGGGGGGCAGGGTCCCCTTGAAATAATTATTTGTGTCCAGACAAAAAAGAAAAAAACGTGTCTGCTAATTTTAATCCCTTTACAAACCTGCAAAGTTTTAAAGAAATCGGAGAGAGACACTTACAAAATATCCCTTGTGAGAGGCGGTTCTACAAATAATGGAGAGGCAGCATCCGATGAGACAGAGAGAATAGTAGGGAGAAAGAGGTTGACAGAGGGGGGAAAGAGGAATTAGACATGGAGAAGTGAATCAGAAAAAGAACATTTGAAATTTGAATTCATGGTTTGAGAGAAAATTCGATATGCGGGGAGGGGAGGGGGGCATGGCGTTAGAAATTGAGGATAGCAAAAATTTCAAGAGGACTTTTTTTTTTTCTTTCAAACTAGAAAATGAAAAGAAATGGGGAAAGCGTTTTTCTCTATACTTGATACGGAAAATGATAGATTAGGTGTTGGGAGACGGTAATTAGAATTCAGATTCGTTGACAAATAACTTTCCGTAGAATAACAATAGCCCTCAGTTAACCAGAGAGAGAAAGAGGGAGAGAGAGAGAGAGAGAAACACCTGGGAATAAAAGGCAAGCCTCATGTTAAAGAAATTATTAGAGAACAAAATGGGAATTAATGAGCAATTAAAAATAAGATGAAATAAGGTTTCTCCCCGGCAGTGTTGAACGAAGAAATAATTGGTCTGCATTGTGTTATTCTAAGTTGAATAAGGGTATGGAGAAACCATATTAAAAAAAGAACAAGACATTGACTTTATGGTAAATCATATTTCGATATATTTAGCAGAGGTATAAAATACATCAATAGTAGAACAAATAAGGTAGACATTTCTAGTTTTAAGGCGAGAAGTGATATATATTTATAAATTATTTAATACAGTCGTGTGTTTAATTGTTTTTAAGTTCACGCCCGATTAAAGAAGATCCAAGAAACCAAAAGTCGAAATTTTTTTTATATACCGTAAACACATTAATTTTAACTGAAGTAGGACAAAGCACAAGACTCCAGGGCACAAATTAGAAAAGAAGTTCTCCAAATGTTTTTTTTTTCTAGCAAGACTAGCAGACTTCTATTTACGAATGGGTGGCTATAGAAATTTGACTATGGAGAAAACAATTGGGTGGGCTAAGAGTTTTTCATGTGGATCTTTATCACATTTAGACTATTATTAACTTTCCTCATACTTATACTTTTGAGGGTGGGAATGGGTAGTTATTTAAAAATGCTAGATGATTGAATGGACATTATGTGCGCTAGACCGGACAAAACTTTGTCCCAATTAACAAGATTGAGTGATGGTCTTCTGATCTAGGAGCTACTTTAGGTCGTAATGTGGGCAGGTGAGTCCTATATGTTCAAAATAGTCGCTGTGTAGAGTGCGTAGGTGCTAGATAATGAGGAATAATCACTGTGGTGTATGGAGAAATGAATAGTATGTCAGGGTGGTTCGAGACTATACTATATTTTTATAGTATGAACAGAAATGATACTGGTGAGTAGATGGTTATGTTAGCTATTAGTTGGAAAAGTGGATGGTTGTATTCGAGACGCTTTGTAACATTTTATGCGTAGCGTTCCTGGGTGCTCTGGTAGATGTGGAAATGTTAGTCTTTCAGTCTTTCGACTTTCAACCATTTGACATCCTTTGTAGAAGGTGTGGTTGACAGCAATCCAAGCATTGTATCCGTAAATTAGAAGTAGCGTAGGAAATACATTGTATAATATGTATTGAAAACTGTTTCCAGTTTGAGGCTCGTGTGGTGCCTATAAGATATTGCTTGCGGTGGAGTTGTCAGGTTAGATGTTGCTGTAGGATGAAACCAAGGTATGTGACTTGTCTTGAGGGTAGTATTTGATTTTGATGGACAAATAAGGTAAGACGTGATGAATTACGCTGAACATGTAAGCGATGTTCAGGGGGAAGGGAAGCGCTTGGGTTTTGTGTGAATTGATTGAAAGTCCCCTTTACTGCACAATGAGGTAAATAGGTTCAAATAATTAGTCATGCTTTGGCTTGTGTTTTGTACGGTTTTACTACAAGCGAGAAATACTGTATTGTCGTCGAAGTATTAGGATAATTCGATGCTGGGGGTAAGGGGGGTATGTCGGCAACAAAGGGTAGGTGTAGTAAAATTGATAGAACGGACCCTTGAGGAACACACAATGGACGAAAATGTGGTTGGGAGTGTTTGGAAATTTGCCTTTAGACAACTGTGGCTCAAGCCGTATGAATGTTGATGGAATAAATTAGTGGCATGAAGAAAGTGGGAGGAAACGGGAGTACCCGAGAAAACCCACTCATACGGTGTTTGTTCATCACAAAGCCCACATGGCATGAGCTGGGATCTAACCGACGACTACGCGTACCAGAGGTAAGTGCTCTATCACTGAGCCACGGCGGCCTGTGAGAGGTTGGAGTGGATTGATACATATATGCTGGCAAGACAGTTGGTACTAAAATTGAATATGAAACGAAGGTAGTCAGAAAGATCGGAGTTTGTCGATAGGTGCTGTGTTCCAAACCTTGTCAGAAGCTTTTTCTAAATCAAACAGGACGAGAGGAAGTTTGAGAAGTATTGAAGTGGTTTGTGATTGTATTGACTAGACGAAGGAGTTGGCAATTGATGCTGAAATTGGAACGAAAGCCAGCTTGGTGGAGACGTATGAGGTTTTAATGGTCAAGATGGAGGAGTAATTTTTGGACGAGGGTTTTCTTTCTAAAGTTTCACCAAATGCAGAGGTAAGTTGGATTGGACGGTAGGAAGAGATCGAGGGAGAGGTTTGTTGGGTTTTAGAAACATTAGTGTTTTGGAAGACTTCCACTGTATGCGGAGTAAGCTGGTGCGTATGATGAAGGTATAAATTATTACTAGGAGTTGAATAAAGTAGTCGGGAGCTGTTTTGAGATATGCGGTGCCGATACCTGGTGCGAATTGACGTTTACGTGCTAATGTTTAGTTTGTCCAGAGTGATGGGTGCAGTATGTGTATGTTCCTGGAGAGTAAGAGTTATGTTTGTCTATAGGTGGGTGCAAGAGAGCTCTAACCGTTCAGGGGGATGGCGTAGGTTTGAAAGATGGAGAGGTGATTTCCTGGATGTAGTCTGCAAAAATGCTGGCTTTGTGGTCATCAATGTGTAATGACTGTTTTTTATCAGAGGATATGAAATTTTGGTGTATTTACCTCTATGTACATTGATTGCATTTAACACTATTCTATATGATGAGTTTTGTCTGCAGGAGTATAGTATGTTTTAACCCTCCGTCGCAATTTACACTGGTCAAAAAATTAGGAGAACAAAGCAGAAACTGCACAAAAGACAATGAAACCCAGCGAAACAGTGCTGAAAACGAAAGCTAACAGCTCTCCCGTAACAAACATAGCAGACCCATACTGTATTATGGGAATAGTACACCCAGAGACGACGAAAGGTGGCATGCGTCACAAAACTTAGACAGGCGCAAAACCACAGCGTCGAATAAACCCGGTAGTGTTCTCGCAATAAACAGAGAGTGCTTGTGTGTCTGTGTAGGGAAGTGTTGAATAGGAAGAATTCCCTAACAACAAGATATACCTGAATCTATGGTCTAGAGAGCTATTGACAGACTGGAAGAAGGACAACCACAGAGAATCATTGCAGAAGCAGTTAAAATGTCACCCAGTGCGATTTTTCGCTTGGCGATACGGTTTCAACAAACTGAAAATGTTCTCTGACGAGCCATGACGGCACGGGATGATCCGTATTTAGTGCTAGCTACATGTCGGAATGTGACTAAATGGTAACAGACCTCCAATGTGCACTGCTCCCAGCAACTGGACGCAGGGTGTCCACCTAAATTATCCGCATTTGTCTGCATGGAGGTGGTCTCTATGTATGGAGACAGTGTGTGTCCAATGGAGGACACAACCTCTTGGGGTCCGTAGAAACTAGGATGGATCACATGGCTAGTGAGACCCTGCCGAGTGGAATTCGGTGGGATTCTCCAATGAGTTCCGCTTCAGTCTGAAGGCAGAAATGGTCGGACATTGACCTGGTGGAAACGTGGAAGCAGTAAATAACGTGCATGAAAAGTCCCAATATTGTGGCGGTGGATGTATTGTGTGCGCCTACATTGCCAGTGAGCGACGTACCGATCTGCAGATCATTCGGCATGGTTGTCTGACGGCAGTGCGGTATACAGGTAAGAGCCTGTATTCTGATGTTGTCCCTATGGCAGCAGCAATTGGTCCTTCTCTAATTTTCATTGACGATAATGCCCGTCCTCACCAAGCTCAGCCTGTGGATCACATTTTTCAGGAAGGTATGGTGTGGTCCACGTGCTCTCCGGACCTCAGTTCTACAAAACACGTCTCGGATGCTATGCCGAGAGACATTGCAGCTACGCTGCTACGTCCAACAACTCATCAATAGCTGAAAATTACCCTCCTGGAGGAGTGGCCCAGGATATCCCAAACTCGTTTCGACAGCCTCGTCAGTTTCATGCCTAACAGGTGTGCAGTGGTGTTAGTAGTTCATGGAGACCATACATCTTAGTAGCGGCAAGTTGATATTGTATAAATATCTGTTTGTACTGTCCTATACGAAATCGTACCTTTATCAACCATGTATAATTTCCTGCCTTACGTGTGTCAATAGCCTCTGGGGCTCTACTTTACCCCTTTAACTGCGTGGGTCAATTGTGTCAGCTACGTCTGTTGCGGAAGAGCGACTAGCTTCAACCTGTAGCAATGTTCCACTACTTTTCACTGTCCTTTTATCTGTTTCTACTATGTTCCTCCAATTTTTTACTAGCTTTAATATAGTTACGAACAATTGTCGCATTCGTCAACGTAGTCCAAGTTATTATGGATTTTCGGGTCTCTAATAATCATAGTAGAGGTATCTGGATCGTTGTATAAGTGGTAGTAGATATTGTGGGAGAAGTTTTGGTCTGTAAGGATGTTGGGTGGTTTGTGGGATGATTTTGTTGGCTGGAGAATGAAGGGTGTTGGTAATGGTGTTCATTTGGTCACCTTCTGTAGTAAGAAAAATGAGCATATTTAAGTGAGTATTAAGATAATCCCTGTATCCGCTTCAGTCACCTTTGTCGAAACCTACTGTTTTCCTCAGTGATATGTTCTTGTGTAAATGGTTGAGTTGGGCGGCATAAAATGAGTTTGATGGGTGCATGATCGCTTTCTATGTGGTAAGTTGGTAGAAGGTAAGTCAATGACCGATGTGATACTATTGGTGTGAACCCTTTCGGTAGTTGAAGTAGTGCTCATAAGGTTTGAAATTCAATGGATTATTGTAAGCTGAGTTTCCTCATTCTGAGCGACTATGTATGTTAATATCGGTCATGATAATATATAAGCAAGAATTGATTGAGATATTTAAAGAACGAGTACTATGAGAAGGCCAAGATAGATGTAGATGGTTGAAATGATGTAGTTATGTTTATAATATAGAGCTGTGATTATGTCTTGGGTATTTGAGACGTGTGTAAAGTATAAGATATGTAGGATGAAAAACCTGGGACAGTGCCACCACCGTTAGCTCGGAGTGCTGGGAGTATATTGTCAATTCGAAGGAGTGAATAGACTTTACAGATGTTGTTTTGATATGTGTTCCGTTTAAGAGAAAGGTATTGACGTTTTCTCCCACCAGTAATTGTTCAAAATGAGGTTTATGAGCAGGAAGCGAATTAAAATATCAGGATAGTGAGTAACTGTGAAAAGAGAATGAAGGTGAATTTAGACTTCTGGTGTAAGTGTTGTGGCATGATAGTGAACATTTAGACCAGAGTATGTTGCATCAAAATTCACATGTTTGAGTGTTTTTCGCTGCCTGCTTTGTTGTAAGATGAATAGTTTCTGGAAGGGATGTATATTCTGAAGTGCAATAGTGATAAAGGAAAGAAATTGATCCGTCGTGATTGGTTAGAAAACAGAGGTGGTAGTTTTTGTCTCTTGGTGCTTTGTTTCTGGAGTCCGAATGTGAAATATGAGTTCTGGCTTTGTTGGTTCCGGTGCTGGTCTACATTACATTTGCAACTAATTGTCTGGTGATTTTCTCCACATGTAGTGCATTTTTGGTGCTGTTTACCGTTATTGCAAGATTTCGTTTGATGTGGTTTTGAACAAAAGCGCGTATATTGTTCAAACACTTGGATTCTGGATGCATGTTATGCGTTTGATAGAAAACCGTGGTGTTGTATATGAAGTTTCCATTCCCGGATGCTTGTATACAGATGCACCGTTGGTGAGGAGGTCATCAATGGACTCTTGATTTGTAGTGAGGACTCGTGCCATGTATGTTGAATCTCCAGTGAATGATTTGAAACGGATGCATCTGAGAGTAGAGTGTCCTACGAGTTTTAGTTCTTTTTCTGATTCCATTGTCTGGGATGGGTGGGGCTATACTCAAAATTACGACTGATAATTTGTGAGGTTGTGGTGATTGACGTGGTGGCATATTCTCTAGTTAAGTCATATTTGCAGTTTTAACGAAGATTCCATAACTGTAATTTTTTCGTATTGATGAGGCGAGATGTGGGTCTGTAAACTGAATTATAACACTGCTCTTGGTTGGGGTGATCATAGTGATTTGCTCGCGGGTGACGTATTTGGCAAATTTAAGTAGTGGCAGTTTAGGATTCTGATATTTCTTATCAAAATTTGTGAGCAAAAAAGGAATGCTTTCTGATTGTCGAATCTGCTATTGTTGGGAAGTCTTCGTTTTTATGCGAAATAGATGCATTGTTCAAATAGATATTTTGAATACAGCTCTGATCGTGATTGGTAAATCCGTTACGTCTTATTGCTTTATTGTTTTATGTATATTCGGAACTCACACTTTAAGTTATAACCATAAATGTTGACACCCCCTGTATATAATATTTTACAATCTCATACTAATTACTTACAAAAGGCATTCATAGCTTTAATGCGGATACGTTCCTGAAGTTCCTTCATATCTGGAAAAGAGTGACGTATTGAGAGGAAAGTTCTTCGTGAAAACAGAAAAAACATTCTACGGTGGAAGGATGCATAATAGATACATTTTATACATGCATACCAAGAAGCCCCCCCCCCCACACACACACACACTCACACACACCTTCCACACCCAGAGAGAGAGAACATATAACGTACTCACGTATCAAAAGTGTGTCGACAAGAATTGACCTAAATAATGCATTGGATAGCTT
This sequence comes from Lepisma saccharinum, assembly GCA_022664845.1. NCBI lineage: Eukaryota > Metazoa > Arthropoda > Insecta > Zygentoma > Lepismatidae > Lepisma > Lepisma saccharinum. The sequence continues at coordinate 51,850 of JAGDQP010006957.1, read as the reverse complement.
TCAGTTTTCCAACCGCATCGATGATGACGTATTGTATGTTACAAGAGAAAAGAGAATAAAAAAAAAAACTAAAAGGAACAAAACACACACACACGCACAGTAAATATATGGACGAAGTGCAGTAGAATCGAAATACAATCAAAAATGGTGTTCAGGGAACGTTTTCAGACTTAATTTCCTGTCGAGTTCCGGAATAGACACGGAATATCTACTTCTCTTTATGCCATGGAATTTTGTTTCGACTAAGCATTTAGGAAGAAGGACCCCCCTCCCCCTCCCGACTCGATTATACGTATATACACAATCATCTGAACTTCAGCAACTGAGAAATCCATTTTCATCCAAATATTATGCACGATATAGATGCAACTGCGTACATAACGAAACGAAAAAAAAAGAGAGGAAGTTTGATCAATTCCAGATAGCTTACAGATTTACAATTTTATATATATATAAAAAAAATAGTAATACAAAAAGATAAAATTTTGTCACATACATATGTTTCATTAGATAACACATTTCAAAAAGAAAACACTGGAAAGTTAGAGCTTTGGAATTGGTTTAAGATATAAAAAAATTAATTTCGTACTTCTTGCTGTTCGTACATCAGAAAATGTTTAATTATTCTTGGTTCCAGCACAATATTCTAGATATGAGCATTTTATATAATATTTACGTTAGTAGAACATGATTTTGTTTAGTTATTCGTATTATATGTGTGAAATATTGTAAGTATAGATATTAGGCACGACAGAGAATCACGAGATAAAGACCATCTCAATCATCTGAAAGTAACATCAACGTTAAAAGCACGTATTCGCTAGTAAACAGCGTGTGTGATTTAAAAATACCCTGTTCGAAAGCGTTGGATCCCTGGCCAGGAGGCTGTGTTTTGATACCCGCCTGGTTTACTTTTTCTATTATTTTTTTAAAGCACATTACTTTCTTGCTACTGGTACTACTTAGCCTATTAGCCTACTAGAATATGATCATGGTGAAAAGCTCATTATTTACCCCTTATAAATCTTAAAGGGATGATACAATTCCAGGCAAAACATCTGCAAAATCTGTTTTCATTTTTCTTCATATGCTGGAAAAGTACCAGAATGGTTATACTGACTCTTGTCATTGAGTTACACAATTTTGAGACGCTTTTCCTGAGTGCATAACACAATCTTTGAACTCCTGAAAGACGAAGTAGTTGTAAGTCATTACTGAAACCATTTTTATAATGCATTCCAAACCATCACTTCGTTGCGTTACTATGGCAACCTTATACGTTAGTTACCGAGCCGCTGTAGCTCATTGGTTGAGCATTGGCGTAGCATTCGGGAGGTCGTGGGCTCGATCCCAGAGGCCGACCTTCCTGATTGAGGTTTTCGAGGATTTTCTTCAGTCACACCAGGCAAATGCCGGGATGGCACCTTCAATACACGTTCAGCCATACACTTTCCAGAATCTTTTCCCCTCCCCTATCCCGGCCTGAGTCTTAGATGCCTAAAGAGTAAAGACCATAAATAAAATTCAAAATTATGCGTTACTTATCCAAATAGATGGGTTTCTAATGTACGAGAGTTTGACGAGGCTGGGTAACTAATTCAAGAAGTTCCACGTATGAATTGAAGAGGGAAACAGTATCAAACTATAGCCCTGCCATCTTACGACTATGAGTTATACTCAAATCGGGAACAAATTTGATTCATATTTTAGACCGTTGTTAGTTGAGTCGTTAGTTAGAAGTAGCATAGAAAGTACTGGTTCTACTCTGGGTTCTACTTGAAGTTCTTGGAGCGACGTGCAGATATATTTGTACTTAGTAAAATAATCTACAGCACAATCCAATAATCAAACATCAGAAATATCAATACATTATGGAAGATCTTGTGCTTCATCCTAGACAGAAATGAAAGAAAAGTTGCACTTGGTTACTCATATGGTTATGATTGCACAACTCTAAATCCATTACGAACAGGCATAAAATTGATTCAGAGTGTTGTGCCATCTTTTGAGGATAACAGCAATGCAATAATCGCTCTTACAAGGAACACTCACCAGGTGTCAGAGCCTGATTTTGATGAAAATTCGTATGTAAGTAATGTGCCTACGTAAACATGCAAAGCCAAAATATAGGTGCTATCGTCAAAAAATAACAAGGGCGAGAAATATGGAACGTGGAGAGCAGGTAAATCGAATACAGAGTACGGAAAACGCCTTTTCTTTTATGACTGTTATATATATTGAAGGCAAATGGCTATTAATGGATTCTGAACAGGTGGTGATAGATGCTGGATGACATGACGACAATGATCGCTATATTGAAAGAGGCCATCTTGACGATGCTTCAAAATTTTTAAATAGTGAGTGGGTCACATGACATATGAGTCTGTGCTGGAATGTTCCAAGACACCCAATGATGAAATTAGTTTTGAAATAACTCTAATCATGTACGATAAAATGACGCGTTAAATTAACCTGGAGAATAAATGAGACGAATAATGATGTCTTTTTTAAACAGTTGAAAGAATGAAAACCAAACGGTTACATAAGAGATACCGCTATGTTTTAAATATGATCCTCATTGCCGCAACATGAAGGGCACTATAAAGTTTTAAATACAATAACCGAAGATGAAGTCCCTATTCCAAGAAGGTGTAATGCTAGGTAAAAGTGACCTTCTCCAGTTCAATTTCACGTGTCATTTTGTCTTACAGGATTAAAGTTATAACAAAATTGTCTTGGCCATTGGGTTTCTTGGAACATTCCAGCACAGATTAATGCATCACATGACCCACTTAAAATTTTAAAATTCTGAAGCATAGTCAAAATGACCGCTTTCAAGATGGCGGTTATTGTCGTCATACTATCTAGCATGTATCACCTCCTGTCCAGTACCCATTAATAGTAATTTGCTTTTAATATATATATAAGAATATACAACAGTTTATATATATATATATATATGCTTTAGAGTCCATAGATGGCAGAGAAGGATAAGAAGCATGCAGACCGTCTGGGAGACAAGGTAAGGCGTTCCCTGACAATGTAGTATTTCAGCACATGTGTAACATAATGATGTGTCCTGATCATGTGTGAAAGTACGAGCAATCACCACAATTTCTTAACTATTTTGTTACTCACAGTAAATACCAATTACTAGAAAAAGATTGGACTCTTTCAATGGATATGAACGTAAATATATCTTTGCTACCACCGTCATGGGTTTTTGTAATTGCGCAAATAAAGAGGTCGAATTATCAGGCTCGGATTTGGAAGTTGGTTAAGACAAAACTCCAAGAAATTCCAAATTATTTGTTGGAGGACACGGTTGGCCTGAAAATGAAAAATTACTTTGATGGACCACCATACAAGATCCATATAGGATCCTTCCACCCATTCTGGAAGATGTACTAGATGTTGCAGTATAGCAGACACTAGGGTCGTTTCCTAAATGAACTCTTCATCTCCTATTTCCTTTCCTACCGGAAGATCGGTCATCTTAAGGACTGTCCATTTTAGTTCGTCTCCTGTTCTTGTGCCCCTTTTGCCTCCTTTGTCGAAGGATATATGCCATATATCCTTCGCGGCCTCCATTTGTGTAGCGTTCAATTGTTTTATGTAGAAACTAGCGCCACCTATGAATTGACGAATGAAAAAAAGCAATCGCCCCAAACGAGGACGCAGGGAGGAAGTGCTCTCACCTGGAAACCGGTGGTGTGGGAGGGTAGTCCCACGCGATTAGCATCTTGTCTCCCGTTATTCCTTCCATTGTATCAATGGAGTTAGTCGTTCCTTTCTTCGTTTGTTCATTCTTTCGTGGTATTTGGTAGATTCTGTTCAATAAGACGCATGGCATGCGGTATGCAGTTGTTATTTGCAGCAACAATTGTTTAAAACAATACAATTTACAGGGGGAGAAACAATTATTTTAGGTAAGCGTCATCTTGCCTTGTGGGGGAGGATAGTTGCAAAATCAAAGGAAGTTTTGTTAAAGCACTATTCTTAGTAGATGCTGTATGTGGTGCTTCATTCTCTTCTGCTCTTGTGCACAGGATCGAAAAATACTACAATAAATGATATGATGTATTGTTGTTTTTTTAAAAATTGCGTTAAATTGCCTCCTGTTGAACTTTAAGTTTTTTTTTCAATCGGACCGGCATATGGTAAAGGAAAGAATGGGAAAGGTAGCGGTCAGAATCTTACTTAGGTGCCATTCTGGTATTTGCATAGTAAAGAAAGAAACCCTGGATAATCTGTCAGAATAGTCGCCCATGAGGTTCGAACTTGAACTTTATTTATGACTTTCAGTCATCTGAGGCTCAGACTGTGTCAAGGGAGGGTAAAGGTTGCGGATAGGTGTCTGCCAAGGCTCAAGTTGAAGGTACCATCCAGGCATTTGCTTGGTGTGACTGAGGAAAACTGTGGGAAACCTAAGTCACGATGGTCAGGGAAGGAGTCGACCAGAGCCTAAGTTGAAGGTACCATCCGGCATTTGCCTGATGTGACTGAAGATGGTAAAACCTGTCAGGATGGTCGGTCGCTGGTATCGAACCTAGGACCTCCAGAATGCGAATCCAACGCTCTACCAGTGTTTCTTCCAGACCCCTGTGGGGCTGTCACCCCCACATTTTCGAGAATCCTTTAAACTTTGAAATTTATACGGTTAAAAATCGATTGAAACCCTCGCTGACTTTACAACCCCGCAAACTGAAAGTACTAGCGGTATCCCTGCGCTCTACCAACTGAACTACGGGCGCTTCGTGCTTTACAGAATTTCGCGAGCCTAGCCACGGGACAACGGTGAGCAGTATCCATCATATGTACCTTAATAATGACAGTGCAGCTGTATTCCGCCATCAAAACAGGATATGCGAATATTCAGGACGATTCTTCTTGTTCGTATTATTTACTTAACACACTATATAAATTGTTCTATTGAGGAATAGGAAATGCCACAAAATTGATTTCAAATGATATGCAGTTACTCTGTAAACATTACAGCAATTTGTTGCACGCATCACGTTGTTAATAATTTTTAAAATATCACTTCTTTCACGCTGCATTTTCAACGCTTTGAAACCATTTCGCTGATTTATCTAATAATACAACTTACAAACAGCGCTGAAACATTTATGTGTAGCTGTTCCCTGGAAAATCTTTCAAAGAGAAGAACGTGAAGAATTGCAGTTGTAATGAAACACCTGCTCACTGGTCGGTACAAGTAATGAATAAATAAGGAATATGACCAAGAGCGCCCATGTTACGATTTTCGGGAGAGGGGCAAGGACAGCGCCTGCAGACATACTGCCTTCTTTTATTGTTTTGACTCACGTGATCACCATATTTTGTGCCATATTAGTATAATTTTCTCCAGCTAGGGGAGGAGGACTAGCGCTCCCTTGCTCCCTTAATGAGTGTCCTTGAAGATGACCATGTAAACCATTGTGTTAAAAATACGCGCCGTACAGTACCCCTCGAGCTCACGCGAGCAAAGCATCTTGGAAAACGAGTAGAACTGCGCAGTTGTTTGTGTTTCTAATTATCGTGTTTTCTTAATTGAGGGGTTGTTTGCCTACGATATCACAACAACCACTCCTATCCCACCACCTGCTGCACAGTTGTTTACGTTCCTAATTACTCGTGCTTTTAAAAGATGTTGCTATATTCGCCAAGTGTACAAATGTCCAAGATGCTTCACAAGCGTCTAAACACTGAAAGTCCTATTTTCGAAAGCTTCATAAGACACGAGTTATTCGAGTGTGCAATAAAAAACACCATACCTGACTTACCTAACCTCCACGTGCCCTTGGTCACTAATTTTATTAAATTTTCTAATACGTATATATAAGGAATTTTTATGGCAACATATATATAAAGAGAAAAGTTATTTTTCTTAAGGAAAAAATATAAACAAAACCACACCAGGATTTGATCCCGGGTTCTCTGCAATAGCTTACCGACATGCTACCAATACTCTAAATTGGCAACTGAAAGCACCTGCTTGGAAGTAATATTTACTTTTGAAGGAGTAATGCGCCTGCGCGAGAATGACTTGCCTTAATAGGACATTCTGTGTTTAGATACTACTAAATGCTTCCTCTACTAGACTCCTTCTGAAGGTTCCTTCACTTAACTCCTTTGGTTTCTCGGCAAAAAGAAGGGAAGGAAGGAAAGGAAGCATTTAGGATTCGGTCTGGATGAAGGTGATGAAACACATGAAGACTTCAACATATTACCATATGATATAATGAAAAATTGTTTTTAGCGATAGTGTTTTTTTACGGTCATTACGATGTGGATGTACTTAATAAATCGTCATTTCTCAGTAGGCCTGTCTGGGCCTCTAGGTCTCCAATTTGATGGGTGGTTATCGTATAATTACAATTTCTTTGGGACAAGTATCACAATGTCGGTTTTGAGGTCCGGAGTCGAGAAACGTCAAGAATTTTAGGATGTTTCAAGACCCGCATAGTGATAAAAAATAAGTTTTAAATTATACTAGCTGCAATATTTTATGGGTTTAATAGTAATAAAAATAAAACAATTATTTTTGTTTTTCTCTGCATATTCCATGGTTTTATGTGTGCAATTTTCCTTTAACGAAAAAGGATATTAATAATATGCATGCAGAGTAAATTTTGAAGCAGTCAGACAATAGTTTTATAACGGTGGCTTCCGGATGAATTGCAAGGCCGCAGGTTTTAGTTAAATACGTGGACAATCTACCGACGAGGTGTAGATACCGAAATTTGTGGAGAAGTACAAAATATTATTTTCCCTTTTCCCCACGTGAAGGGGGATTGTATGTCAATAGTATTATGATAAAAATTGTGGATTCTTAAGAAATTCATCACTAATTTTTAACCCTGCGATGTTAAAAGAATACACACAAATAATTAATTCTATTATCAGATCTTTGAAAATATGCTCTATGTAAAATATTATCTAATATAATCACAAAATATGCAATTGGATCAGATCTATACAACCAAGTTGAATCTTAAAAATATGTTATATATTTTTGGTAAATATTCCAGGTGATGCAAGAAATTATATTTGATTTAGACTTTCTATTACAAATAACTGACAACTTGAATGAAATTTTGTAATACAAGATGATCTCACTATAATCTCGTATTTTACTATCTTTGAAGATGAAACGAAATATGTGACAAGAAATATCAAAGTTTTTTTTAAATATCTGGAACGTACACAAAATGTTTCATTAACTAAATCCACTGAAAATACAAGATTGTAGAAGTTATGATTTGATATTAATAGCCAACAGTCTTTTTAAAGGCTTATTTGATCGTTATCAAATATAAAATAGTCTTTGTCAAGGCTTTTCGTTGTAGAATAGTCTTTCTTGAGACTACAAGTACTATTTTTCTCAGGCTGTATACTGTTCTCATATAATAAAATTATTCTTGAAATGTATGACACTGCTAAATTCAGTTATATTCAATACACGATGAGAGTTACAAATAATACAAAGAAAATGTAGTTATCACCTAATATTAAGTCAAATGAAAATATGGAAAGTACTTTAGATATTCTTACTTCTATTATCTCAGCACATGAAATGAAATATCAATTTATTATGCTGTACGAGAACTTTTACTGTACTAAGGATTGGAATAGAAATAGGGCTTGGATTGAAATTAGGGTGAAAACAGGAATTTGAGTGCTCTTCGACAAAATATACTGGAATATCTTCAAATTCAAATTCTTTTTGAAGTGTCAAGAATAATTTAAATTCCTATAATTTGAACCGCGTAGAGTACTCTATTTGCCTATTGTTTAGATCTGCGAAAAATGTTGAATTATTCCTTGAACTCTGTGATAAACATCAATAAAATTATGTTGACATCTATACTATTACCGATAATTACAATCCTAAGAAATATGCAAACACGATCTTAAAGCTACTAAAATATGACACACTGAATTGATTAAAATGAACGTGAAATAAATTATTTCGCTGATTGATTACTGTATCTGTTCCGATATATATTATGAAAGATCGTAAGTGATTTTTCTGGAAGTACACGTGTATAATGCAACTATGCACACTATTTACGTTGATTTGTATCTGTAATTATACTATAAAATGAATGTATCCACTCAAAATAATAATGAAGTTGATACTGGACGATTCTTCTGGGTAGAATGACTCCTAAGGAATATATGCGCAACGTGACTTTGTATGCTAGACCTTATCGTAGCCACTGCACGACGCATTGATGAAAATCCACTAACTCAAATGAGTGAATATGATTTTATTTGTCATTGCCGTTTTTAAAATTAGTTTTTGCAAAATATTCAACTATGGTTTGACCTGCTTGTAGCCACAGCGTATTTGTAAAATATTTGAAGAAAAGGGTAAGTATCGTTTTTGACACGTTTAATCTATATATCACCACTAGTATGCAAAATACTTGTAAAAATTTTCAATTGTGACTTGACAGTCCTGTAGTCACTAGTCACAGCGTTATCGAATCTCCAATCGAATATCCAATATAATGTACTTCTTTTAAAAACACAGCAAAATGTTCATATGAATAGACGTACGAAAAATAAATTATGTCTTATTCACAATGCAAGGAAGAGTTTCGTCCTTGCACCTGCCCTTATTTCTCACTTTTAGATAAAAGAGTTTATTTATTTTCAGGTATATACATATAAATAGTCTTTTTAAAGACTAATTACGAAGTAGGATACTTTCGTCTTTAACTGATGTGAAACTAAAAAAAAAAAAATGTTGCCCCATAATAACTCAAATCAAAAAGACTGAGTTTGAAAGTTCACTTATTTTTATTTTTGAAAACGGAGAAATTTCACTATAGGTAGCAACGCTGTGTGGTTACTAGGGTATCACATGGGCTACGGCAAAATTACTGCCTAATTACCAGAATGTGACGCCATAATTTGTTCAGTTTTCAGTAGAAGAAGAAAAGGATAAAATTGTCTTCTCCCGTTGCTAGGTAACAAAGCAAGTCAAATTGTTGGCGTCCGGCAATTTGCACCTTCCTCTCCCACAAGAAGCAAATATTTCTTTACACAAATGCGTAAGCAAAACAACGCTGCTTTTCTTTTCTAAATGTTGGGAGGACACAAAATTATGAAACTATAAATTTATATATTGTTAGGCAGTTAAGCGATATTTTAATGACTGTTTCAAACTAATAAATATCATGCGAAATTCTTCAAGCCACAATAACTTCAGAGCAAAACTGTCCGGTGCAATCTTTTTTATACAAGGTGAGGATGGAGATAAAATAAATATTTCAGTTACTGAAGTGTAGATATCTATCTAAAATTACTGGAATAATCACACACTTAGCTGTTGATTCCCTTGTTGCTGATATCCACTGGTGATGTGTCAGTTCAACTTTGACGCGTGGTACGCATTCAATGGTAGGTGTGAGATTGGAGCACGGTACATGGCTGATAACAAAATGTCATCTTAACCGAGATGCTGAGTACAAACTAACTTCATCAAAAGGGATTACACACTCATCTGCTGATCTCTTTCGCACACGCATTCGTCGGTAAAGATTCAATCGTATACACGCCGGACATTTCTTCACATGCAAAATTTTCTCACGTGACCAATAACGCGTTACTCGTTGTTCTACCGGTCCATCGTTTCCATCCTTGGACCTCGGTTCTATTACTAAGTGGGATTGAAATTATCAGTTTTTCACTACATCCAGTAGAGAATAAGATTTATATATACAGTTTTTCAACGTGCGTGAAGTTCTGTACCGATATCGAATTACCAATGTTTGTGAATATGAATACATTGTCCGATGTTGGCTTCTCAAAAATATAGTAGCCCTAGCCGTTGACTAATTCTCGACCAACATGGCTGCCACTTTGGTATATAAGCAATTCCATTCTTGCTACAAATTTGGAATCCCTAAAATTCATTCTGAAAAATTATCATAGTTAATCGAGAAAATCCTTTTATTGGATACCTTCATGTGAACTACTTGATAAACCTTCATTTTTCTGTTCCCCTTTGTTGAGATTTCAGACCCCTATTTTCGGAGGGCAGTTATCGTATAAATACGATTTTTTGGGGTCAAGACAAGAAACGCAGTGCAGGTTTCTCGCAACTCGAGAGCTTATACAAAAATGCAAAATACTGGGGTTTTGACCATTTGGTGTAAAGCAAGTTTTAATTTTTTGGGAATATCGCTATCAATTTTATTTAGACTATAATGATTTTTTAAAAAAAAATGGTCACGAGAATCAGAGGGGATGGAAACACGTGGAGGCTATACCCGACTATAGCGAATGCGTACTTTTTTAAAAGACGAAATACCAATGCCTCATATGTAGAAGGTTTTGTATTCGTGCGTACAAGGTTTATATAAGATGAATGTTCTGTTGTACATACACATTGCACTTCTAGTATGTATCAAAAAGTATAAACCAAATTTGCAATTGTTAAGAATTACAAAGATAGATGGCACAGTATCCCAAAAATATAAAAAATTAAATATCCACATGAATGTTGCTTATCCGTTTATGGAACTGCGTAGTTTAATTGTTTGTAAATAATAGTGACGAAAGCTTTACCCAGAAGCGTATTTCTAATCTGCTGCTCCCGTGGTAAGATAAATTGTTAATACAAATATAGAAAAAGAAGAGATGTGTGAATATGATATCCAGTGAAGAGATCGTATAGTGGATTTTTATGTCACTGTACTTCTACGCAAAATTAATTTATTGAAGGAATATTTTCTGTTTCATTTTAGTTCTATGACGAAGTAACAAGTATTAGACAATGAAAGTTAACCGCTCACAAAGTTTCAGTCCATAAGCTTAAAAAATCAGCAAGTTATAGCGGTTTTAAGAATATGAAATACATGAGAGTAAATGAGAGAGTTGGACTTTAAAATTAGTTTTACGAGAAATTACCTTTCATGCACCTTCTCCCCTTCTTTCCCTGTACGCTTTCCATGTTTTTTTCTTTTAAGAGAAGATATGTATAAACAATGATACTTCGTTTTGTTTCTTGCTAGCAAAATACTGAAAGGTTGAATCATTCTTGTATAGTTATACACGCATTCACCATGTTGTAATGTTGGAAAAACTTGCTTATCTCTCTGATGTGAGAGATGATTTATCTAAAGCCTAAACTTACAGAGCAACAGTTTGGACCGGTGAGTAACTTGTATTAATTTGGCAACTCAACACTTACGCCTTCCTTTTCTACTCGGTTCTACGCGCTTCACCAGCCCCTCATTTGAACAAAACTATAAACATTTGATAATATTTAAATGACAAATAATAAATGTAAAGCTAATTCTTGTATGCAGCCTAAATAATTAATTTATAAGCTCAGAGGACAGAAAATCAATCATCATAAGTGTATCTTTATATAGCAAAAATTCCGTCACACTCCAGTTTCTTATTTTCTTCTCTCCACACTCCTCACACAATATTCAGATATATCTGCCTGTGTTTCATCCAACAGCAAAATTTAAATCTGTAGATTTTGCTGATCAGCTTTTGGCGACCTTGGAAATACTGTACAAAACTTAACACATGCTCATCCAGAAGCCAAATATCGTCGTTCTGTCTTAAGTGTGTATTAACAGCAACTTGCATATAAGTAAAATATACATCCAATTTTAAAAAGCTCTAAGCTCGAGCGTGAACAGTGCCTTAAACACTGTTTTCATACAAAGGTTTATCAAATCAATTTGCGTTATTAGAGTGTAGCCATAAGCAACATATATTATCCAGATCATGTCCAGTGTTAACATTCCAGTGTTTGTGGGGACGAGTCTATTGCAATTTTGCAGCTTTGTGAGCCCAACTTGTAAGCTGATCTTCGCTACTCTGTTTCAGACGGTCATACAATCAAATTCCTAAGTGTTCACTGAAAAATTAGTTGTTGCCAGGATTACATTAATTGGTTAGACAAAATCTTGTCTGTCCTAAACACGTTTGCTCTCACTGTGCGTGATGGCCTGGTTCTTGACCATTGCGTTTCGTCAAATGGTGAAGACGAAAGTCTTGACGAAAATAGAAATAAAACTTTAAACATTGCTCTAAGTACACACAACATTTTATGTTAATAAACTTAATAGTTTTCAAGTTATAGAGTTTTAGTTTCCTGCAGGACTTTGTGGACACCCTGTATATAAACTATTCATTCTTTGAATATTAACTTATGTAGCTGCCGCATAGGAGCTTGCAGTAAACAGGCGCAAAACAGACGCTAGATATTGCAAAATCAACCGGTTGAAGTAGTTATGTAATGTACGAGGTGTGTACAAGATTTATAGATCCACAGGATCATATTGGTGTGTTTCAGATTAATAAGCATTTGCGAAAAGAATTTCTACAGTATGTACAAATACAAATCTCAAAATCAACGTTTTGGAAAATTAGCTTAATATGTTATTTAAAATGCGTTACACATGCCATATCCCGTCGCAATATTTAAAAATTTAAATTAGTTTGTTCATGGAAGAATGCGGAGCTATATTCACTAAGTACTCCTGTGTTTATACAATTATAATAATACAGACTCTTTATCTGGGATTTCCGCCCTTTCAAATTTTGAATACATTCCACCATTTAATGCAGGAGAGGTAAATAACTGAATCAATCAGCTTTTATTTGGTAATTACACACGAACTATTTCTTAACCCCACCGACACTACTCATCCTGCGCTTTTCTTTCATCTTGTTTCTCTGTCTCTCTTGTATACTGCATATACGACTTGTAAATATCTTTACAGGTAAAACCCGTTGTAAAAGTAATACAGTATATAGTCATTAACAGCACTAGTGTACTAACGCGTGTTGTAGACCGCTGTAGATAGTATGGTTAAGGAATCATATACACTGGCGGACTGTCATGTGGTACTCTTTTAAATATTTTTACTTTGTTTCTTTTCGACCCATGATCCAAAGGGCAAACAACCTACATAGCAAATCACTTCTCTAGATGGCATTACTAGTCAGGTAGCAGATGATACAGCTGTTCTTATAAAACGATATTACAACTATTGTCGCTAGATCTACTATCTCTTATAGATCAGATGATTAATTTTTAGACCACGGAACTTATGTTGAAAAATTGATAATCAAACAAAGGAAATGTTTTTTAAAATCTTTATTGCAAATGTTCTTTCTTCAGACTTCCATAGGCAAGAAATAGCACAGTATATGCCTTTCTTTGCTCGAGACATTAGAAATAATGCTATTTTTTTTTATTTTATTATTTACAGCGTTAATTATATCTCACAACATAACTCTCACATACACACACACCTACATACATACTTACATCCGTTCACATTTTCTCTTATTTATATACATAGTAATCAGTGTTTATGATATGTTTCAATGATTTCTTTGTTCACAAGGCTCCATGTAGACAGCGCATTTTCCACATAAACCCTTACTGCAGTATAGCCTATAACGTTTTTATGTCGAAAAGCTTCTTTGTTTTTAAAATTTTTAATTTAAGGCATACTCCATGACAGATGAATTTTATAATTTTGTTATTCTTTGATATATGACGAACTTCCTTGGCGTATATAGATCTCAATTCTAGTTGGGGTTTGTTAATTAAATATTTTTTTTTATTTCTATTCCAATGAACACAGTAAAAAACGATTTCTTAAAATTGAGAAAATAAAAGTTCTTATCTGTGTACCGAGAAACATTTTTTTTTTAGAAATGAGATATCAGGACTCTCATTTAATTGAAAATGAGAACATGATGCCGGTTTGGAAGTAAGGTCATTGATCTCATTTCTGAACTAGTGTGCTCTCATTTTAAATTAAATGAGAATGGTGATATCTCATTTCTAAAAAAAGAAAAAAGTGTTTCTCCGACCACAGATAAGACCTTTTTTACTCAATTTTAAGAAACCGTTTCTTTTTTGCTGTGAAGAAATGGCTAATGAATCGACGTTACACCCACGCAAATTAGAAAGAAATTTATAATCTGATACTGGGAACTGTCACAGAACATGGTAGTTTTCTTCTGAAATTTATTTAGGAGCACTTACTATACCAATTGCTAAGTAATCAATTAGAAACAAACCTCAGCAGGATTACAATTAACAAAATATCTTAGTAATTGTTTACTGTTTAAATTAGAAAATTACATAAACTTAATTACAAATAAATTTTGCTTAATTACAACGCTAGAGATATACGTTTAAATCATACCATATTTTGTCTCTCATGTGTCTCTATGACAAGGGTTTCTTAATTTATTTTGTTCGATTCAATATCAAGTAAATAGTCAAACTCTACATTTTTATTTACAGTTATTAAGCCCTAATGTTGTAGGCCTGTCAGTAAACAGATGCTTAGAGGCATTTTTATGTTTGTAATATTTTTATTATTAAAAATCAACTTTTCATTGTAAATTTCATATTTTAGTCTTTAGACCGAAAAATTCGTGAAAATCATGTATTTGGTGCCAAATTTTGTAATTTTGTATGGTCATGAGATTTTCAGAAAATACATATAAAAGAAGTTGGTATCTAGCGCTTTGTTTGGCAAAACTTCAAAATGGCCACTACATGCTATTGTGTACCTCAGTCTCATTTTCCAATACATTCGTGTACAATGCCACTTTTCAAATACTTTTTGTTGAGAGAAATCTATTTTAGTGGTTAGTCATTTGTTTTCAGTATTATTTTTCACGGTCAGTAGTGATATTCTATGAATGAGGTTGATGAGTGAAATATAGTGAGTGGGCTTCCTCAACAGTGAGATGATAGATAACCCAATAATGCAGGGGGAAAGCTGTTGGATGGAACTCACTGGGGTCCAAAGAGTCTCCTTAACAAACATCTTCACCGCTTCTAGTGCTGCAATGTATTTTCTAGGTGGAAAGCACTCTAAGAACACTCGGTGTTCATACAAGCTCATTATTGTGTTTGCTCCACGTGCTAAGGATTCAACACGCAATGAATATTGCAAAGAATACAATCGGTCTAACATTTCTAAAAGGTGTGAAAAGAGAAACTTATTAGCAATGCTCCAACCCTATCAGTTACTCAGTAACAGTCAGAACTTATCTCCTAATGAACTATCGTTTTGTCCTTGATCAGCGAGTGGATGATTGACAACTGGTTTTGAATGCTGGCAGTGACTTGTGTCCTGCGAATTTGATGTTGTACACATCTATTATGCTCGTTGAATGCCTGAGTTCTTTAAACACAAGGCACGTCTTCCTGAAACCCATCCTAGTGTTCATGAAGCTTTCGTGAAGACAACGGCAATGCGGAGAGATATATGCAATCGAATTGTGACCTATTGCGCAAGTATTAAGGACGTTGAATAAGTGCTCATACAATGAAAAGCAGAATTTAACACATTTGCGTCTGCAGTCTACTCGTGGTAATCTAGTTTGAAATATTCAGTATAATATGATTGTCAGTCTGGATGATGTGAGAGGATATGGGCGCACAGAAGAAGTAAATTATAACAGTATCTTTGAAAAGAGAACCTAAGTTTCTGTGTTAGGTTAATTCTTGGAAAGTATGACGATAAAATATATCACCGTTGGCAATGAAAATGATTCTAAAGTACGAAACTAATCCCAGGAGAGGATTACTGTCATAAAAATGTTTACGAAGTGATACTATATGTATGTACTGCTAATGAGGCTGATGTACTTAGCTTTTCACGTGGCGGTCACTTGGAATGCGGGCCAATGATGCCACGAAAACTCGACACCAACTTCTTTGCGATGATTTTTTAAATGTTTATTACCAATCACTATGCCCAATTATTACAATTTAGCACCAAGTGCACGATACATTGCTTATGAACACACAAACAAATATTTAAAGTTAAAAATAAAATGAAAATGCTTCAACTTAAAATATCAAAGAATTCATTACTTAAAATTACATTATTAGTACAACGTGATAGAAAAGTTTTTCATTAAAGCCTATTGTTTTACTTTCTCATACGTCATTCACCATTTCTCTTTAAAAAAGTGCATTGCTTAGTAATATTAATTATCAATTTAGAACAAACAACTTGAAATGTATGTTTCAAAATAAATGTTGCTATATTTCACGATATTTTACATTCTGCATGATTTCAAAATTACTTTGTCAGATAAATTGTTTGGTCAGACGCAATAAAACCATCTCCGCTAGGATTTCCAATTTGGGGGGAGGTGTAAAATCAAAATTGGGAGGGTGTAAGTGAAGTTTTGTACGATTTCTATCTATTTTTCAGAGCAAAAATTTTAAAGTTGGGGTGGGGAGTGTTGTAGAGATTTTGGGGGTCTGGCGGAATCACTGTACCGTCATACTTTTATTTTACGCCGTTTTTCAAATATAACGAAAAGGAAATATAAATTTTCACTTTAAATCTTTTTGTGTTTGGCTTCTTGCTTTTGTTGTTTTTTTAATACTATCTACAGATGAGAGAAATACAGGTGTGTAGAAGTAAAGGACAATGAACACTATCCAAATTAAAGGTTGATAGTAACAACAGGACATGTCCAGCTGAAGTTACAAAAACGTTATTAATATTCCAATATTATTGGTAGACGGATAACGTTTCTGAACTTGTTTACTTTTAACAAATTTTAAACAATGAAACAATTAAAGGATATTCTATCAGTTTAGTAATAGTATTAGAATTTTAATAACGTTTTCTGTGGTTTCAACTGCACATATCCGGATTTTGCTATTAAATGTTCAATTAATATGTTAATACTAATAAAATTATCATTTCTTATGAAAATGATAAAGAAAGATAGTGAAAGGACATGTCTTGTAAAGTAGGTAGCACAAACACACAGATATTATACACACGTAAATAATTAATAGTTTAGTAGACTCAGATTCATAATAAATGGCAAATGAGCGCAGCTTGCAAGTACGAGAATTAACTAAATTTGGCAACACCGTGTCAATATTCCTTACATACACATTCAAATAAAAGTTTAATGTGTTATGTTGGCCAAGTGTTGTACATCAGTATTACTAGATTGTACAATTTTCGGACTTCCGAGAAAGTCTATACGTCAAATTCTATGAACCTGGGTGTGCAAAACAAAAAAAGAGAACCAACACTGTGCTATGACATTCATTTCGGTGGTTAAACACAACGGTAGAAAATTAGAGATGACTGTATCATTTCAATGAAGATAATAATTTGTTACACACTATTTGCAGTTGTCAAGTTTATGGAAATTTGTGCTTACAGACAAAAAGTAACACACACATGCACATACTAGCCGGAAGCACAAGAAATAAAGTCAATTCTACTGTTGTGAGAGGGAAGGGCAACAGCCGAAGTACCAATCAGGAAAGTGAAAGGACAGGACGTGCGGAGTTAAGACGAGAAAAACCAATCAACGTGCAAGCGAAGAGTTGAAGGGCATGGTTTGAAGAGAAGAAAAGTGAAAGGGGTTTCCAATCAGTATAAAACAGATCAGCATGGCACATGGAAAGAGAAAGTTTGAAAAATGTACGAAGATATACGAATATTTACGAAGACTACCTGCTTTGATAAAATACAAAATGCTGAGCCTTCACTTAGTAACTTAGATTATAAGCTATGGAAGCAAGAAATTACAGAATGCCTGGATATGCTTAAAATAATGAACAAAAACACATGTAAAAATTCCGTTGTAGAACTTTCCTGATGAACTTCATAATATTTCAGTATTTATGCCGTTATTATAACAACAAACTAAGCACCATTTGAGTTATATTAAGCAATTTGAATCACGAAGTATTCTCAAGGCAGAATCTGGTGAGGAGTGGCAGAGGCGTTAATTCCACACGATATAAAATTTTGGAAGTTCTGCATATTCCAAACCAGGATATCAGTATAATTAAATCAATGTCTTTATTAAGATTTCATATAGTTGAATTTATATTGTAAATTTTAAATCAAGCAGAAATAAATTTATATCATAAACCTAAAAGTGGGGCCCATGACAACGTACAGCGAAACTAGAGTGAGTTGTTTAGATGAAAAAAAAAAAAGAACTTACCAAATGAAATGGACCAGCCAGATTTGGAATCATAAGATTTGAAAAAAAAACGAGCGGAGTTCAAGGACGTTAAAACTCAAATCTGACATCTGTTTCTCTCCACCAGCTATTCTGTCTTACAGATGGACAAGGCCAACTTAAAACATGACATTATTGTGGAGGAAGAGACCACTAACCTTGTCCTTGCACATGGAAAACATTCCTCCATACTTAAAGTAACTTTTCCTATTTCTAAGTTTACTTGCTTTGCCATAATCCTAATCATGTTATATTTCTTTTGAAGTTCTCAACAGTTATTAAAATTTTATTTTAAATTATGGCCTTAAGCAGACAGCAGCTATGTCCTAAACTCGTCACATGTTTGATAGATGACATCTCTCGGCGATCATCTTTCGCGAAAGGGATGGGGAATTAACAGCTAGAGTCTTTATTGAAGTATCGCATCCTGGTCTACTGTTATTTTTGTTTCTATGCAATAATAATTCTAAGTACAAAACGTAACACAAACAAGTTAAAGACTCATATTATGAAAGTAGGAACTCTATGCTTATTTGCCAATATATACCAAATTATTGTGCTGGACAAATTTCCTGAAATGCAAAAGTTTCTTAAAATTTGGATCTGATTGTATCTGAAAATTAGATTCATAGTGATTATAATAAGATTTTGAAAGCCGTTATTCATGCCCCTCCAATCAAATTAAATTTAAAAACAAATGAAAATACTTATGATCATATTTTAACATTGTTTCCTTCTATTACATTCATAAAAGAGTAATATTATATGAGAAACTTAAGAATTGCAATTGTTTCTTGATTAATTAGAGAAATAATTTCACGTTTCGCTCAAGGACTTTGTTCATAAGTCTTTTCGGGGGAACTCATACTAATGTACGTGGTGGAACTATAGCCAATTGAATGACAAATTTAAGTCTGAAACTGATTTTAGTACCAGTCAAGTAGAGCTTTAAAAATGTTGTCGGCCTACTAGATATAACCCATGAGAGACTCGACCTTTCGATACAGTGATTTCTCAATCTTAAATATTCTTAGAAAATCAAACTTAAATTCATAAACAGTAGCTGACGATAATTTGCGATTCTCGTATCAATACAGTGATGATGGGTGTTATGTCCATATCTACCAAGGCAAAGTGAACAGATAATTGTCATTGCCTTTCATCAGAGAAAGATGGTGTCCTGAGGAAGAGACTCGTAGTTTAAAATGGGCTCCGAACCGGAGTTCCTTTAAATTCAAGGTTAGCGAACGTTACCATCCACTCATCTGGGACACATCAACATAATAGTACGCTTTAATAAAAATATCCTGGGTTGAATTGTAATGGTCATTGCTCGAAGTTTGTTCAAATGACTACAAACCTGTGGGTCAAAATAATTTAAGAACTTGTATAGGCAAGTATTATATTTATAAATAGAGTATTTGAAAATATAAAGAAGATTATATTACCGTATGGATATGTTTGGGTATATACAGGGTATCCAAAATGTGATCGTCCTTTGGCCAAATGAAGAATAATGTTATGTTGAACAAATTTCGAAACGTGAATAATTTTAGAGTTAGAGGCGCCTATATATGAAGAGGTATCGTCTCAAATAACGTAATATCTCGACAAATAATGCCCGAAGACGTGGCAAATCACAATGAAAGTTGTACCCAATACATATATGTCAGCAAAGTTGATTGAGGGGAGTGCCAAACAGATAGATTTTACCAAATGAACAATTTCATTGTCAAGGAATTAACACTGTTCAATATGAAAGCATAGATATCCCGTCTGAATCGTATTCTTCAATCACAATATAACTCAAATACATGTATTAGTTACATATTTGATCGTCATTTGCTAAGTCTTACGTCATTTATTTGTCGCCATAGAACGTCATTTGCGACAATCACCTAACATTCTATGACCACCATGTTAAAACACCCTGTATTATCAAGTCTGAATACTCTGAATATATTATTCTCTAAATACAACATTTTCCTACACAATTTGTGTTAATTTTGCCATTAGAAATAGATCAATTTACTAATCGTATGGAATATTTTGTGCTCCTTCCTGTCTCACACAAGTGTTTCTATTGAGTTTTAACCAGACAATGTACTTTCGAAAAAGGAAAAAAGTGCAACACGTAGGTTCAATTACTTTTCCTTTGAAAAAAAGGCATAATTAACCAATGATTTTGTTACAAAAGAACAGAAAGGGTTAAATATGTCACAAAAGATTCGAAAGAGTTAAAAGCCGTAACCATGTTTACAGTTTCTTCATGAAAACTTTACGTAATAACCACTGTAATTCAGATTACTTTACATTAGAATTCTCATAATTGTATTTATACCTGAATCTATTTTTTTTATTAGTAACATTCTTGCTTGAGAATTTTTAGTTTTGAAATGTTTCCTTTTTTTACAAAGTGGTACCAACAAAGCAATTAGATATTATAGCAACATGTCTAGCACACAACAAATACATTTTAATATAGTAACATAATTCCCATTTTCCTTACGATTTAATTACTCTGGCGTCAGGCTTTTGTTTAGTATCATTATTATTTATAAAAACTTTAATATGCCTGTATATTTGTCACTTAAGGTTAGTGCAAAATCACGATCTCTAACACTAGGTGGCACCACTACTTCCATAGGTCTCTAATGTACGTTTATCATTGTAAAAAAATGAAATACTGCTCCAACAAATTCAAGTCTAGAGCGTTCAAAGTTTCTAAGAAGAAAATTCATAACGATTTCGAGAGTTTAATCCATGTATCAATGTTGTACTTTCTATACTGTTCATTGTTGAAAAAGCTTCATTATTTAAAGCTCTCATATCCACAACAACACTCAAGCGATTTCAACAATGAACAAAAAAAGAAAAGAATAGAAAAATCGCCGTGAATTGAGCTCTTGAAATTGTTATGAACTTTCTTCTTTGAAAGTTTGAACTGTCTTGACTTGAATTTGTTGGAGCAGTATTTCAGTTTCCTACAATGATAAAAATACAATCGTAGTTATACGGGTACTACCATCTAATGTTCGAGATTGTTACTTTAAACTAACCTTAAGATAATTATCGTATCGTCACTTATTTTTCTACTAAACTTACATTTTCCAGCAGATAATATACATTCTGTTCTTTTTTTTATCGGCACAATATTTATTTACAGCCATTATTGCTTTCACGATTTATAAATGATATGTTTCCCCTTTATTTATTTATATATATATAGTATCTTTGTATATACATGTGATACGTCAACAACCTATCTAAAACAACTTACTTTTTTATTTGTTATTCGTTAAACAAACATAAACTTTCTAAACAATGACCATGTCAAAAATAAGTAGATCTACATGAAAAATTGGCATTTTATTTTTTATTTCTAA
This sequence comes from Lepisma saccharinum, assembly GCA_022664845.1. Taxonomy (NCBI): domain Eukaryota; kingdom Metazoa; phylum Arthropoda; class Insecta; order Zygentoma; family Lepismatidae; genus Lepisma; species Lepisma saccharinum. Next base: position 30,434 of record JAGDQP010006957.1, on the reverse strand, counting down.
AGGAAGGGAAGCTATGTAATGGTCAAATGGGAACAAGGGAGTCAAAATTGAAAATAAATCAGGAATACGAAAATAGCTCTTGTGGTTCTACCCTCAAACACTTTAAAGCTTAAAAGTAGTATATTTTTTCTCCAGGACCGTAACTAGGAGGGAGCAAAGGGGCCACGTGCCCTGGGTGCCAAAGAAGGGAATGTTGTACTCTTTTGGATCTTTCGAGTGAGCGCCAAATTTGGAGTTTGCGCCCCTTTGCAAAAACACAAGTTACGGCCCTGTTGTTCTCTCACTGAAATGAATCATCTGATGAGGCAGAGATAACAAATATGACAACCGCTTTTCATTGTTTTCTATTTACAAGTATGACTGCTTGTATATATGTAAATGTTCATATACATATTTATATTAAATATATCTAACACAGTTTCACATTTCTTGGCTAGTATATTGATATTTAACATCATGCTTCCCTTAAACTAACGTTTTCTCATAGTCTTAAGATATGCACCTTTCATTATTTAGGTAAAAAATATTAAATGTTATCCATATCAGATGTAGGATCATGTTAGTGCTTGCTACTAGATTATTTTGTTTGGTTAGTAACAGATTCGTCTGTCTCTTCTTTTGTCAAAGAAGTCCACAATTCTCTCTGATGAGTCCTTAGCAACACACAAAAAAAACTTGATCAATTTATCTTAAGATTTCTAATGATGCACTCTATGATCTTCGTAACGATTCGATGTTAATGTTATTTCTTTATTCATCACTACAAAACTTTTAAGTGATGAGAAATCCAAATTTGATATGTTGAAAGTATTGTATTCTGAATGCAAGTTTAATAAAATGCTAATATCGATAACAACACACTCGCTTATTAATTTTCTTTTCATTCTCCTCATATCCTTTTTCTTCTCTCAATGCTGTCTCCAAGTGTTTGCTGAAAAGAAAGTAAATACTTCCATTAATACTATATTGTTGTATACAATGAAATGCTAAATGTTCCTTATTGATTCAATGTTGACTATTTCGGTTAAGTAAACATTACCAAGGAGCAATTATTAATTTAATTTTTGATTAAATATTTGAGATCTTGAACTAACTAGAAGATAGTTCGGGAAAACGGGGAGGTCGGTTAAAACGGAGAGGTGTACCCGGTCAACCATTGGAAGTGATGGTGCCCATCAACCACGTGGGAGTTGAATTACTTACAGCATGCACCTGAGAGTCAGTCAGTTCGAGTGATAATTTCATGAATAGCGTGCATGCAACTGGAATTTTTTTTAAATACATTTTTCCACGCTTCCATCAGGCTAGTCAGTAATTTTCAATATATGTACAATTTTATACCATATTAAGGACCTCTGTTAGAAGTTCGCATAAGCTTCACGCTCAGAGATGGAGCGATAGTCTGTTTCTTCGCCTACGAGTCATTTCTTCTCCAGTTGGAGTACTATTGAGGGTGTGTATAAATACAACCTTGCCTCGTTAGAAGAATCAACAAGAAGCATTATGAATTATTTTGTGTTACATTAACTAGAACTATTTAAGAAAACAAGTTTGAGTCTTGAATTTGATCTAGTGGAAGAATTGACACAGGATCTCATATCTTATAATTTGTTTTAAAAACTAATAAAATGAGCGTGCAATTGAAGACTGGAAATGGATAACGATGTGTCACAAATCCGAATATCGCGTTTTCGATGTCAAAATGTTCGAATTGTGAATCCTAATAACCTGCGAAAGTCTAGAAGTTCCTAGACCACTATAAATAGTAAACATTACGACGAAAGATGATGTATGTTCATTTTCTGTTCAGTACGGAGAGATCTTCCATTTTTCTTCTCTCCTGTAACATTTTATTTCTGGCACTTACATGGTTTACCATTTCCCGTCTTCAATTACTGTATGTGTTGAAAGTTCAGTGTTTAATTTTTTATGTTTATCAGACTGAAGAGAAGAAACCCAGCAGAAAACGTAAACTGCTACAGAAAAAAATGAATTCACTCTCAAAAATATGCGTTTTAATCCGTAAAATGTATTAATGAACTGTGTGCCCAATGAATTTTATGGTCCAATCTTCAAAAGGAAAAGACTTTTCTAAACAGTAAAGTACTACAATGTGTTATTCATGATAAATAGAAATTAATTATATTTCCAAAACCCCTAAACGTATACCGACAAGGCTAAGAAAACGAAATATGAACCATAAATAAATACAAAATTCAGTATGAGGAGTTACTACTTATGTAATCCCAGTACGAAAATACGGTCAATAAATCGCAACTAACTTCTAGCTAAAAATAAGACGACGAAACAACGTAAAATATAAATAATACACACACTTTTGAAATACTATTTACTTCACAGAATGACCTGACACGAATCACTTCAGAAAGTTAAACACTTCACAGAACGCCCTGCCACAAATCACTGAAATATCGTTCATTTCACAGAACTATTTGACACAAATCACTTGTCAACGAACTTTGTAGCAGAGAATGAACGATTTCGGTGCAGTTTTATTATATATTAATATTACATAAAAACAGAGACTATTATGGGTGACGTGGAGTGTTAAGCAAAATTAAAAGTATGAATTTGTAGAAATATTTTGAAGCGCAATAAAACCAGGAATGTTATTGTTACAATTCTTAAATACCTTAGTTAACGAAAGCAAATGATCTTTACGAGTAGGGATTTTGTGAGGACGTCGAAACTAGGAGGATATGAGAGATGTAAATAGAAATTTGGGAGCGTAAAGGTACGTGTTTGGAATTATCATTTTCATGCAGATTATTCTCGCATCAAGGGGCCGTGGGAAAAAATCTGAGGTATTAATGTTGTAAGGATCTAGACAAAGTCTTTGGATACGAGTGCTCACTCCTTATGCTGACGTCAGAGATTTACAGTCACGAGACGGACAGTCGCACAGCCACAGCATTATTAAGACTTGTCGAGAAACCCTGAAAACAGGCAATGCTTGTGCAGTCAACTGGAGACGAAACTTTTGATTCAAGAAATGTTGGTAATACCGTGGGTTGCAAAATACAACGTATCACGATATTATCAAATATCACGATATTACAGTATAATTCAATCAAATTGTTTGCTTGATAGGCTGTGCAAAGGCATTGGAAGTAAGTAGGTACTGGCACCTATTAATTTCTTTCGCCAAACCACTAAGATACATTTAAAGAACTTTTAATGTTTGGGTTTGACTCAGCAAGACACACTAAATCAAAAGAGTTTAACTTTTTCTCTTTTACAGTGGAAATTCATCTAAAAAAATATGTCTACATGTCCATTGAAATGGACTATCATAAATCCTATCTTTTCGAGCGAAAATTATATCATCTTTTCTCCGATGAAAATTCATTCAAAAATAATTTTGCTGTTTTCATTTAGTGTGTAGAAAAATTCACTTACTGACTGCCCACTGTAAAAAGAAGGAAATTTCAACAGAATTAAGAATGATTTAGGACAGGACAAGAAAATAAAAACAAGGTGATGCGTCCTAATCAATGACGCATACAGAGGGGGTGGGGGCGCGTCCCCTCCTCAAGGCAAAATATTTTTTTCCTAGTATTATTAATAAATTATCTAAGAAAAGTTTCGATTTGTTGCAGGACTAATCTAATTTATCTAAATAATATATTTTGATGATTCCGGTGTTACATACTATGATAAAACGTCGTAATATGAGAGTAAATATTTATACTTAAAACAATTCACTTAGCAGGTAAATATCGAAAATATTCCTGGTCTATTCCCCATCTTCACCAAAATCCTGGATCTGCCACTGTTCGTAACTCTGCTTTACGCTATTGTTTCCTTTTAAAAGTTGGATCTTTCTAAATAGTTGGCCTATATTCATACATACCATTAAAAATAGGTAAAAGTTCAGGCACCATTATACAAAACAATCAAGGTAGTCTGTCATGCATAGATTTGTTACAAAAATCAAGAAGTTGTACTCATAACAAATATTGAATAAGTATTTTAAAAAATACTGAACCAATTCAATCCTCACCATAAATAGCCACTGAGAGATTCTTACCCTGGTAGTAGAGCTCCCTGTGCATACTAGGACAATATTTTCCAGCACCCTGGAAAGGGAAGAAAAATAAAATAAATATTACAGATTTGTATATTATGTTTAATAAAAGGTAAATAAATAACTGGAACAATATGGTTATTTACTAACACTTAAAAAAAAAAGTTGAAAATTTGCATTATTGTATCTTTAGAAGTAAGAGATCCACGTTAAACATATTGAAGCTAGACGTAAAATCTTGTTCCTAACAACTGCACAAAATTTCATTGAAATACGGAAGGTACAGCGGAACAAATCCACAATTTGAAACTGAACGATCTAGTAATGATAATCTTTCATCAAGATAATGACAAAATCGGTCAACATCTTCTGTCCCTACCAACGCCATCTTTGTTTTACTGTGATATAAAATAGATCTCTTGAACCCTTTCCGGATATAATTGGGTTTCTTGTAAGCCTACAACTGTTGGAATTTCTTAAATCCGGAAAGGTTTAAGGTGGGAAACGTTGCTTATTAGACCCTGCAACTATCATGCAAAATTTGGACTAAATTGGTCAATATCTTTTGCCCACACCAACGCCATCTTTGTTCCACTATCGTATATAATGGACCTCTTGACCGTTTTGGGATATAATTTTCTTCTTTGTAAAGCTACGGTTATCGTTGATAGATCAATATCTGTATTAAAAGCTATATCAAAGTGTTGCAAAGAAGGAAGAAGGAATTCCTAACTCTGTTTTGTAAAATTTTCCTTTAATTTCTTTATGAAAATGTTGGCATTGGTATGGGCAAAAGATATTGACCAATTAAGTCCAAATTTTGCATGATAGTTACAGGGTCTAATAAGCAACGTTTCCCACCTTAAACCTTTCCGGATTTAAGAAATTCCAGCAGTTGTAGGCTTACAAGAAACACAATTATATCCGGAAAAGACTCAAGAGACCTATTTTATATCACAGTAAAACAAAGATGGCGTTGGTAGGGACAGAAGATGTTGACCGATTTTGTCCAAATTTCGTATGTTGGTTACAGGGTCTAATAGACAACTTTTGCCACCCCAGGGGTTTTCGGATTTGAGAAATTATAAAACTCCACTTAGTTTCGACCCACCCTAGACTCTATACAACTTTTGTAGTCAAATTGAATTTCATATACAAGAATAGTAATTGTTTAATATATTTAAAATATGATAAAGAAGAAAAAAAATAACATCTACTATCATAAATTAAATTTGGTTCTAAAAACTTTAATTAATTCCTTAAATATATATCAAAACTGATTTTGAAAGATATCCAAATACTGATTATATTTATTTACTTGACCAGCACATCGACATATGGGAGTAGATTCATATTCCTTAACTATAAAAGGAAGATAATTTCTTATAGCATAACTTGGAGCTCTGAAACTTATCATATTATATGTAGAATAATGGCGTTTTAAGATTAAGAAATATAATTCAATATCATTAACTGTTCGCCGATCAGATAGTTTAAAAAAACATAGTTCTTTCTTAATATTATCTAATGATAAGGCAATAATAATAATAATTGTTAGCCACCAAAAACAACGTCTTTGTGTAAAAGGAAATATTCTTTACCATTACACGTTTTACAGTAGTATTCCTCAAGAAACCTTTTACATGCAGTGGGGTGCCTTGATACCGACACCAGCAGAGTATCTGGTTCTTGCTGAGGCGCGAAGAAAATTAGCCGTGTAGTGGTGGTTTAAAGGTTAGAATACTCAACCGGCAGCTGGAAGACCCGAGATCGAGCCCCGGTCACAGCAAGGACCAATTTTTCTGTGTAATGTTCAAAGAATACTGCTAACACTATTAATACTAATTCAAATAAGTACCTCGATAACTGAGTATTGCTCGATAAAAGGGAAGTTCATGGTACGCAGCAAAAATCATTAAGTTTAATAATGTGCGACGAATAAAAATAAGTTAAGATGAATGATCAGATTTTTGTTGTTTTCATTATACACTGCTCACCATTTAAAATACAACACTAAGGAAAGAATATTGCAGCCCCAATTTTGGCAGAGATATACCGTAACAAGTAGAAAATGATTAAACTTAACGCTCTGTAAGATGCGTGACAACGTGGCGACGGCGGCTCAGAACTGCCGAAGGTCAGTATCTTGTGGACCCTTCATAGGCGTTCAGAATGGCTGCGAAACGGCGAGGCCTAGAGAGGATGAGCCCTTGGCTGTTCTCCTGGGATATGGCAAGCCATGCATCTTCAACACGATGCCACAGCTCATCAACTGTAGCTGAGGGAAGTTGCTGCCGTGAGAGGCGTTGTGCAATCATCGACCAGACGTGTTCAAACGGTGAGAGATCAGGTGAACGCGACGGCCAAGGAAGAAGGATAACATTGTGTCTATCAAGTACCACAGGCGGGAGGGCTAGCGTTATCTTGCTGTAATGTGGTCCCCGGCAGGGCCTGCACTAAAGAGAGCACAACCGGTTCCAACAGATTGTCGATGTACCGTTGGCTGGTCACTTGTTCGTCAATACGTAGAAGATACGAACGGGCACGGAATCCAATGTCACCTCACAACATAAAACTCGGTGGCGATGCAAACCGCAGGAGTCGCCCAGCCTAGTGCCATTGTACCAGATTCAGAATTGGCCATCATCATGCTGCAGACAAAAGTGGGATATTCGTCTGAAAAGAGGGCGTCCTGCCATTTGGTACTCCTTGCGGGACGTCTGCGACACCATTTGTAGTCGCTCATACCTATGCTATGCAGTCAGCGGAAGCCGCAGCAATGGACGCTGCGCAAATATTCGCTGGACGCAGTTCGTTCAACACGACCACAATGTCGCGGAAGGATAAACTGCCCTTGGGATATTCTACAATTCTTCCGCAATCAAAGATGGAAATCTGCTGGTAGGCTTGTAGCAATTCGACGACGAGGCATCTTTTGACCATATACACATACTCACCTTACAACAACAGTTGTTTCCTACTGCACTGTGGCTCTCTGACCTGCCTCCGATCGCTGTTCTAAATAGCGTACCCGGCGCCTATTATATGGCACGGTGCTTTCGTGTTAATCAGTTGTTTATCTTTCCATGCTCTACATATTCTGCAAATTTTATATTAATCCGATGTCTGTTTCTTTGTGTTGCATTTTTAATAGCGAGCAGTGTAGTAAAAATTGTTAAAGCATTTTTTCTTTCATAACTATAAACCCCATAAAGAAAAAATATAATTAATAAATTACACACATAATACTGCCTGCCCCTTTCTTGTTGTTGTCCTACCGTTTAAAGTACTACGCCATTTCTTTGGCTTTGCACTTTCACTGACTTACATAATATTCCCAGTTTAAATTTATCTTCTTTAAAAATGGAAAACGATATATTGTACATTTTTACAATATGATACATTGTAAATATTTACAATATGTCACATTTTGTGGGCTTTCCCAGGTAAAAATTAAACTAACAGTGTTCCTAAGAATATATCCTGTTTGTGAAACTATTTCTTTTTTCAAACATAAATTTAAACTGGAATTATTATCTAAGTCAGTGAAAGTGGATTGCACAAGAAGTTTGATTGAATATACTTTATCACGACGACAAAGACTATTACTTTATGACAATTTGACTGTCATATATTTAACATTCATTTCTCTCAATTGAACTTCTAATTAAAATACTGAACTGAACTCAACTGCCCTAACTTATCTCGGTTACATTGGAGTTAATTTATCGGTTAATATCCTGTAGCTATCTCCATATTTCATTCGGAATCTACCACTCAGTTCAATAAGTTTTAACGAACATTTTCACAAACAAAATTATTATTTAATTACACAAAAAAGTAGCACAGAAACAGACGTGCGCAAAGATCATGAGAGACTTAACCAGTTGCTATACAAGTAAGGAGTAATAGTACCATCTCACGGCTCGGATTCAAATTATGCGCAGGAACAGAACTCTTTAAGGAATATTATCTTTATTAAACATTAACTAACTACTCTATGGCTTATGGAACTCGCAAGTTCATCGCCGCAATAACAAACGTTCGCCATTGGATTCTATCCTGGGCAACATCAAGCCAGTTTTCATCACGAACACCTAGTTCTCGAAGATCTCTTCTAATATTGTCTTCCCAAAGACATCACGGTCTTTCCAATGGTCTCCTTCCATCCGGCCTTCCAACCAGAATAAAATATAATCTTCGTTTTGCCCCCGTCCGTGCTACATGGCCTGCCCACCTTAGTCGTAGTGATTTCATTATTTTTACAACATCTGGTGAATCGTACAGTCCGCGGAGTTCTTCATTATGCAGTCTCCTCCACTCTATAGTCATCTCGTCCCGTTTCGGCCCATATATCTTTCTCAAAACCTTATTTTCAAATACACGTAATTTATGTTCATCTGCTAGGGTCGAACTCCAACTTTCGCAACCGTAAAGTATTACCGGCAGCATAACCGTTCTGTATATTTTCAGTTTCAATTTCCTTGATATTAATGTTACAAGTTTTTGGACTGCATAGAAACATGCGTTCCCCGATACTAAGCGACCTTTTATTTCTTCCGTGACCTCATATTTGCTTGTAACGTATGCTCCCAAGTATGTAAATTTGTTTACTTTCTTTATGACCTCATCCCTAATTGTTATGTGTTTTATTTCCTCCATTCCCTGTGTTTCGGCTTGTTATCATGTATTTTGTTTTATCTATGTTTACCTGTAGGCCTATCTCATCGCACGCTTCTACTAAGACATCGGTGTTGCTTTGTGGTACACCTATATCGTCCCCTATTAAATCTACATTATTCGCGTATACGAACATTTGATTCAAACCATTCAATGATAGTCCCTTTTTGTCCCCTTTAATTTTTAAAATCGCATACTCTAACGCAAAGTTAAACACTAGTGGTTAACAGCATCGCCTTGTTTCAATCCGTTGCGAATCAACATGCACGGCAGTGCATGCAGACAGGTTCTCCGCGTCACAAAACGTCAGCACTGCCACAAGCATGTTATACAGGAACAAGAGTTTTTGACGAAATCGGCGATTTTGAGGCCCCGTAAGAAAATAGATGTTGAAGATAGGAATATAAACTTTCGAATTCAAAGAGTTGTGGCAAATATCTGCAGGTGTGCAAAATATCATATTCATAGTTTGAAGCATATTCGAGTTGTGGACCCCTGAAATTGCGTATTTTAGGCTTACTGACTCATTCACTCACTCACTCATCATAAGTTAGAAATATGAAATTTGGGATGAAGGTGGAGGAAGTAAAGGTAAAGGAAAGATTCCGACATTTTGAGAAAGTCGCCATCTTTTATTCAAAATGGCCGCCAAACCTAAAATTTCAAAGAATACACAACCTAAACTGTTGAAGCTAGAAAACCGAAATTTGGTATGAAGGTACACCACCGCTAGTAGGTTAAGAAAATATTACAAAATATTGAAAAAGTTGCATCTTTCATCCAAAATGGCCGCCAAAACGAAATTTTTGTAGAATACACAGCCTAAACGACTGGAGCTAGAAAAACGAAATATGGTATGACGGTACATATCGTTAGTAGGTTAGGAAATTTTATAAAGTGTCTCCAAAGACACAATCTAGGAACCAAAACGGCGGACCTCATAATCCATTATCCACATCGTTTGACCTTGAGATACTACACTTGGCAGAAATGTGTATTATCAAGAGTAGGTTAGCAAACTATTACAATATTTTGAAAAAAGTCGCTATCTTGGCTTCAAAATGGCAGCCCAAAACCTATTTTCCAAACCACTGAAGCTAGAGAAATGAATTTTGGTATGAAGGTGTACGATCACGAGTAGGTAACAATAAATGGGGAAACCGCCAGGGGTATGGGGAAGGCGCATTCCCCCGAAGAGTCTGGTTGCGATAAGGGAAGCGGAGTTCCCCAAAACTCCACAAGTTGTGGGTGCAGCCCACCACAGGATACTGGAGGAACTGCCCCCAGCGAAGTAAGTATTTATATTATACACTTACAAAAAGCTGTGAAATCCGAGCAAAAACACCAGAGGTGCAAAACGTTCAGCCAAGTTCTTCAGCCCAAAAAGTGGTGAAATGCAGGACGGATGAGCCAAGTTCCTTGGCGACAGCATGTAAGAGGGACACTGGAACTTGGCGCGAGGTGGCAAGGTTCATGATCTTCAAGCCATAAGGCTGGTGGCGGCCGTGAAACCCACCACGCCCACCACCACCATCCTAAGGCTCGAAGTCGAACATTATGAACCTTGTCACCTCGTGCCAAGTTCCAGTGTTTCTCTTACATGCTGTCGCCAAGGAACTTGGCTCATCCGTCCTCCATTTCACCACTTATTGGGCTGAAGAACTTGGCTGAACTTTTTGCACCTCTGGTGTTTTTGCTCGGATCTTGAAACTATCTGACATATTATTACCTATCCGTACTCTGCTTATGGGGTCGCTGAGACACATCTACACTAGTTGAACCAGTTCTTTCAGAATTCCAAATCGTATCAGGATACTGTATAACTTTTCAATTTTGATAGAATCATATGCTTTCTTAAAATTAATGAATAGCTGATTAACCGTGCCATCGTATTCCCATTTCTTTTAAAAAATTTGTCTCAAGGAAAAAATAATGTCCAACGTGGATCCATTTCTTCTAAATCCGCATTGGTGATCTCCAATTATTTTATCTACATATATGCTTAGGCGTGTTAACAGAATATTACTTAATACTTTGTAACAGGTTGGAAGTAACGAGATTCCGCTGTAATTATTACAGTCCGATTTATCGCTTTTTTTTAAAAAAATCGGAACTATCATTGATGTTTTCCATTCCTTTGGGAGCTCCTCCTTTCTCCATATAGCACTTATCAATTTATGTAGTTTCTTGATTAGTGCCGTTCCTCCTGCTTTAATTAATTCGGTTGGAATATTGTCTATTCCTGGTGATTTGAAAATTTTCAGTTTCTTTACCGAAATTTCCATCTCGATCTCGCTAGGTTCGGGAATCCACGGTTCTGCAGTATGGATTTCAAATTTCTGTGTTTGTTCCCCGTTGTGTGCATTAAGAAGTTTGTCGAAATAACATTTCCACACATCGATAATTTTTGTCGGATGAGCGTGAAGATCTCCACGTTCATTTATAATCATTCCTAACATCGGCTAGTAACCTTTTCTTAACGAGTTTACCCCTTTGTATAGATCTCGTATGTTATTTGTCTTTATTAAATATAGAAATATTTTATTATTATTTTTCTTTTTTAAGAAAAAAAGAAAAGAAATCAATCTAGTTATTTAATCCCTAAATACGTTCTTTCAAAGTCGAAACCCAGTAAAATATTTTTTGCACATCCAAGAACGATAGATTCACTCTATTTCACCAAAAGTTTTAAGATAAATCTTGACAGTACAAAAGAACTTATCGTTCAACAGTATTTGATATTAAAAATTATCCAGAAAAAAATAGATAAATAAAAAAGGGTATCATTTTAACTATTACTAAAGTTGTTTTCTTAAATAGTTTCTATTTTCTTTCTCACTCGACCAGTTTTTCACCAGAAGGTGAAATCCATTTCATAAAACAAAGTAAATTCTAAAAAACAAAAAACAAAAAAAAAAAAACGATGAATCTTTCAAACATCTAACTCAAACAAACTCTCCATGCAATTTCAGTTTGTTTACGCACATATATACAAGGTAAAAACTATCTGCATTTCTCTCTCTCTCTATTCTTCTCTATCTCTCTCTTTTGTTTTTAATACTGAAATTGTTTAAAGGTCTCCTCTTTAATAATAGATGAACACTGTCCAGCAGTACATGTGAGTAAGTGAATGAACCAGCTATGTTCCATTTTCTTAATTAACTGTAATCTGTAGCTTTTACTCGACAATTCAACTATGCATTGGAACACTGATAGATGGATAAACCTCGAAACTCAAAGGTTGCATAGCTCTTTCCTGGATAGTACGTATGTACGTACCACTGAATATATTGACAGTAGCGAAGCGGAGAGGAGAGCAGTGGGGAAAGGAGGCCCCCCTAACTATCCAGAATAGAAAATGACCAAGCGTCAACAGTATTGAAATGTATCATTCTCATTCATGATTAATAGCGGTTAACAGATTGTGTTCGGTCGTTACTTGTTTAACCTGTTCTTATATGTGCTGTGTCTACCTGCACGCATGCACATATGTGTGTGTGTGTGTGTGTGTTTGAGAGAGTGTGTGTGTGAGAGTGCGGTAGGGTGAGAGATAATGAGTATATGAGAAAGACTCTACAAGCTTGTGTATTTGTATGTATGTACGTACGTTTTAGTTTTCCACTCACACACTGTTGATGTACATTAGATGGTACTCATGCTAAAAAGATGTTTTTTTTCTCTCTCTCTCTCTTGTATGTGTTGTTAGTGAATGGGTGTATCTATATAAAGGGAATTTTTGTTCATTTAAAAATAAAGGTTTATTTGTTAAGTGAATGCATATACCGTTAGTTGTCTGGTTTATTTTTACCTTTTTTCTACCTTTCTCAGTTCCCCTATTAACAAGTAAGCTTTATTTTCTTTTAAGAGATTAAAGCATGAAAATCATGTTTCACTTGCTTCTCTCATTGGAGAATATTTTAGGAATTAATCGTGAGAAGATTAGGGTATTATTTCCTTTCTTGCCTGCCGCCCTCCTCTTTGTTATTTCAAACATAGATATTAACAACAAATACTCAAATTACATTCTGATCTCTTATCTTACTTCTAGAGGAGGGAGCATTTCACAATATTACGTGGTAAAATTCAAACATTATTATTACTTTTCTTTTTACTGTAAATAGTCTAAAATGAATATGTTTTTCTTCATGAGCAATTAATTATGAGCCTACTGCTATGTATGTTTCATTTTAGGTTGCCAAGTTGAATGCATATATCTTAGTCCTCTTAATTTGACACATTAAATCCAATCAGTTTCAGATGATAGGCGGGATACCATAGTTTCAGGTGGTATTATTAATATTATTATTATTATTATTATTATTATTATTAGGCTTACTTTAATTCCTTAAATTTTGTTTATTTTTTTATTTTTAGATTTTAAGTAAAAATAGAACAACCCCGTTACAGTTTAATTTTTTTTTAAATATTTTTTTTAGATGAGTAAATAAGTTCATTTTTCGTCGCTAGGTAGCAGCAACTTAGAAAACAGCAGAGTCATCTAGCGTAAGTTTCGAGAACCCGTTGAATTTTTTGTAGACAATAAAATTATTTCCTTTTGTTATTATTATTATTATTATTATTATTATTATTATTATTATTATTGTTATTACGTTGAAAGGCAATGAGAAATGACCATCGATTTATCTTGCCGGGAATTTTAAGCTACGAATAATCAGGAACGTCAACCAATAGCACTATTATTACATAAACTACAATTACAAATTGTCCCCTTAAAATAAGTGGTTACTTTGGTTACCTCGCAATCAAAGATTCCGAGCTTAATTTCCAATAGGGAACACATTGAATTATGTGATTTGCTTAAAACTGAAGGTCCTATTATTAGGACGTTAACGCTATATCTGCTGAAGTCAAGTCCTGCAAACTGTTGTTCTTCAGGCAATATATTGATAGAGATAGTGGACGACACGTTTATGAGTATGGCAACTCGTTGCAGACAAACCAATTTTTACATTACCTTAATGATTATAAAGAAAATATATAAATTTAAATTTGTTCTACCTAACTCTGATTGGTTCCTACTGACCATTGCTGCCTGTTTCAGCTCTCAAAACAGAAACTAAATTAAAAAAAAAAAAAAGACACACACACTTGAAATGCTCACTTTATATTCGTTATATAAAATACGAAAAGAAATAACATGTCACTTTATTTTCTTCATGATGAAAAGTGTGTTATTTTGTTATTTTTTAAACATGTTATCTACCTTATGGACCACAGTTTCAAAGTAACCGTATTCTTCGTTAAGATAAAAGATAAAATGAATTTGATGGGCTGTAACAGCACCATGGCTTATGCCCGTCCCGCGTATTCTTCGTTAGTACCGGTATATGAAGAAGAACCCATTGATCCGGTCCCAGAAGATAGAATGCGCAATAGAGAAAGCAAAACAATGCTAGTATTTGAAGAAAATGTAAAGTAAAGAATTATTCCTTGTAAGACAGGAAATCCAACCGGATCTTCACGGTTACTGCTGACCGCTCAGTGACATAGCACTCGACCAGAGCTGAAACCGTGTCATTTTTGGTGACTCAGCTTGTTCCGGACATCCCATATCTGTTGAATTAGACATACTCCACTCGTATTTTCATATTTTTCTCTTGGGTTTCAATTAGTTTCTTCACAATTACTTTCAATATCCACACTAAATGTGCAAATTGTCTATTATTGACCTTAGGATCTCTCTCTTCCTCCTTATGCCACGTGTTTTTGTTAAGACTGACGTGATGGAGACGATATATTGTGTGTGCGCGCACGGAAACTTACAACGTATGCACCTATGCACCCACTCATTCACCTCGATTAACTTAAACAAGCCGATGCGAGCTTTCCTCCATTTCACAGTCGAATAATCCGTGATTTCGTCAAAATGTTTATGCTAGAGCTCATCTCTTGGCGCGACTGCTGTACCTTTTCATTAGGTGAGTCTAAAGGTTATTCTATAAACGTTTTCTGCTTGTTTTTTTTTTTTTAATAATTAAATTGAGATATTCTATTCACAGTTTAACTATTCGTCATGTTATATGGATATAAATACCTTCTTATGCACTATTACTAAGAGACATTGATCATGCTCATTGGCTTAGTAACGATGATATGTATTTCTTTTTAAAAAAGTTAAACTATTTTCTTAAAAAAATGTTGTTTATTTCTTTGAAAAAAAGTTGTTTATTGTAACATTTGGTCTAGATTAGGTAATGAAATTTAGTACTTTTTAAGTGTGGGAAAGCTTTTTTCTCTTGACATTTAACAGATTTTCTGCGATGTTCTTTTTCCGTGCGCGCTTCTCAAGAGTTGTCAACGCGGATAATTGCAACTTTACTGTATTTATTTCTCCTTTGCTTGTAATTGCTTCGTCGTATTTCCTGTTCAACTCCTGGAAAGCAATTAATCAGGTACAGACATTTTCCCCTGTTCTGTTTGCTTCTTGCATTTTGCGTATTATTTGGTCATTTTATACATCTATGGCTCAACTTCTCCTGGGAATCACTGAAATAATACTTTACCAAATAGCAGTCAAATGCAACATCACTTCCACATAAAGGCAAAATAATGAGAGAGGGAGACAGAGAGAGAGAGAGAGAGAGAGAGAGAGCAAAACACACACACACGGAGAGAGAGAGAGAGAGAAAATCAAACATCTACAATGTACTCACAAAAACATATAGGCAGATAGGAGAAACGAACAATTTTCCCCATTCGACGGTTGAATGCTTCATCAGTTAGCGCGACTCTAGACACACACAATACAAGGATGTGTACAATGTGCACCAAGCTAAGCGGAGATCCAGTCATGTCTCCTGCACACAATTTACACACACAAAATATATATATATATATATATATATATATATATATATATATATATATATATATATATACAAAACTTTGGGGGGTGAAAATCGCGATTTCTGCGAACTGGGGAAGAGTTTTTGGACTCATTAGAGAATCCCTTAGCTAACGTTGCACACGCATTATTACTAAACAAACAGGTATTAACAGGGAGTCGGACCGTAGCAGACATAAACGAGTAATTAGTGGCTTTTCAACACATTTTCCAGCAGCAGCAACATCATCATTATCAACATCATGTTGCTTTTCTCATTTCACTTGTTTCTGCAACGTCAGGAGAAGGCTTTTCGATGTTTTTGACTATTGACTTTTATCTACTGTATGTGAACACAGAACACACGCACATACACAAACACACAACCAGTACATGACTAGACATTAACATAAAAATAATAATAAAATAAAAACAGTTAGCACTAAGCAAAATTAAACTTGATAACTTCAGAAACAAATGAAACCGATGATTGCATTGAGAATGAGACAATGTGAAAGATTTTTACGTTACTGTATTTAAGACTTAATATTAGACTTAAGAGGGAGAGGTACTTAGCTGCGGCAGGCCTGCAAAATAAGCGTCCAGTTTAACATGGATTTGATAAATTTCTAGGAATAATGACTCAATAGCCCATTAAATATAATAGATGGAATCGTAAAAGTAAAAAAGTGAAGGCTCCATCGCGTATTTTTTTTCTTAGAAATTAAGGATGTTTTAATAACCCACAAAACAACTTTTTTATAGAAACTTTTTTCCTTATTTCTAAACAGAAAATAGCTCCCAAGGTCTTCACTTAAGAAGCCTCATAATGACATGAAATATGTTGAAGGGGCTATTAAGTCATTGTTTCGAAGCAACACATCAAACCATGATATTTCTAGAAATGTGTGAAAATACATGTTAAATTAGGCCCTTATTTTGCAGGTCCCTTCCTACCTGCCGTAGTCAAGTACCTCTCCCTCCTAACAAATTTTTTACTGAATGATCACTTATTTATTTTTCTAAATAGAATCGGAATAGACCTAAAAATTACTTCTTTAATTTTTTGTGGAAGTTGTTAATTAATGAGTTTATTTGTTTTAAAAATCTATATATTAAAAACGTAGGGCTTTGTCCAGTCCGTCCGGCCGTTCACTGGACCGATTTTTATCATTCTTTTTTTAGAGTATCCGACTAAAGACGTAGATGATCCATCAATAAACCGCATTTCTCACGAGCAAGTCTCAACTGAAGGAGAAGTGTTTGAGTATTCTGCTATATGTATTCCTTATAGAGAATATTTATCATATTTATCACAAACGGCTTAAGCGATTGGAATGATTTTTCGCACATAATCAGATATTGGACCCATCTCCGACGCTACCGTATAATTCGCCATCTTGGATTCAAAATGACAGCCCCAAAACCCTTTTCTACCCTGTTTGAGCTAGAGATACGAAATTTCACATAAAGGTGTATTATCAATAATAGTTAAAGAAATTATTACAAATTTTTAGGTTGTCTATCTGAAAGATCAAGAACCTACTTCAGTTTAAATTCTTTAATTAAGAAACTGAACTTCTCGAATATCCCACTAAATTTTTGGACAGTTTAGACATGAGTGGCTTACCACCACATATTCTACAGCTAAACAAATTTCCATTGTTATGTTATCGAGGAATTTGAACGTAGCAGAGCTGAAACGGATCACCGGGTCAAGTTTTGTACCAAGTCTATGCTTCGGACTCGGCCTGATCCGGTGATCCGGACAGCAAAGAAGAGTTTTTAATTATTTCCTTGCGTTTCAACAAAATTTCTTTCAGGTGTGTCCGGGGCAGGAGGTGTACCCCAAAGCAAGAAAAATACGACCCGTAAAATTCGCAATCATCATACTTCCCAGACCGAGTAAATCTGGTCATTCCAGTCAAATTTCTTGCCGGGTCATAGGGTAACAAGGATCAGACCGGGTCACCAAAATAGTCCGGTTTCAGCTCTGATACGTAGTACAAGACTTACTGAATGTTACAAGATTGATTGTTGGAAAAATGTATAACAACTTCATAGGTCTACAAATTACAACTGGATCATGTTAGCCAAAGAGTATTTCTTCGCATTGATTGAACGCCATCTGATACTACTTTTCCATTTTCTTTCCAGAGAAGATAGTTTCTAATTCGACTAGCATTATGGCATGTGGAGTTCGTATCTTGTTCCCAATAACAAAGCGAAAATAACTCAATCAGATGGGAGAAGAGAATCAATCCCCTTGTGACTTTCCAAAAGATGCAAAGTTAGTATAATATTTCACTTGGGTAGACGGAAATAAAAAAAAAACTACCTTGATTTTCTCAGTGATGATGTTGATACGTATAACTTTATTTGTTAGTGAAAGTGTAAGCGAGTTACAATTGGTTATACATTCAAAGTATTGCCCATAGCGCATTAACCAAAAGAATTTCAGGTCAAGTGTCAATAATAGTTCTTTAATGAGACTGCACAAGTCTACTGAAGAAGATAATTCGAACAACTCGTGAAAAAGTTCGTTAATTGTTTTCAATTTCTCAACGAAGATTACAAGATTCACCAATGTTTGTCGATTAATGAAAAAGTTTTATCATATCACAGTTTACTTTAACTTGTATGAATTCTCATGCAAAGAGTCGATGAATTGATATTCACAGAAACATCACTAGCGAGTACACTTCAAATATGCGACAACGATTACGTTTGTATCAATTATCATGAATAATTCTCAGTGTCATTCACTGTAACGATTTCCTTATGCGATTGTATGAATTCTTATATATACAGACGTTCGTAGTATCGTTCACTATAACTTTTCAATCACAATGCCTGTGTGAATTTTCATATGTAAAGAGTATCGACGTAAGTGTTTCTTCAAGTGTCTTCAATATCTTCCGATTGAAACACAGACAGAATAGCACACCACAAAGATAAGATAAGATATAGATGATGAATTGGAATCAACAATACGAAAATATATGAATATGCAAAAATGTTATCGCAGGAAAAGAAATAATGAAAAATACTTGCTTGAAGATCAATAATTCCTCAATTACCGCAATTCGAATAAATGAACAAATCCTTACCAATAACTTTGGAATGATGATAAGCAGCAAAAGTCAAAGAGTATGAATATATATCTTATATGAAGACATATTGGAACTCAGAAATAATCTACAAAGAGTTCGAATACCACAATTTGCATGCTTCAGAAAACGCAACACTTCTCGTGATTCGGAAGCATAAAGTTCGTGGGGCTTTTCTCAATAAACGACATTCAATGATTTTACTCTTTTGGGACGTAAATTTAACGGTTTTTCTCTTTATCGAACAACGTTCAAATGGTTTCAGTCTTACGTGGCTGTCCTAAACTAGTACACAACGTATGACAATTCAACAGTTATGAACTATTCAGTTATTGATCACTATAATGTGCACTTCACACATCTTAAGTAATGTCACTCAACTTGGATCATATTTCTTTCCACTATACTGGAATAAGCACGATAATATTAACTTAGATTGTTCCATATAATTGTTAACAATTCGGGAGCTGGAAATGGTTCTCGAGACCTCAATTTTGCTTGGAGACAATCAATAATCTCGAATTCGTATCCTCCTGCTAACAGCTATGAAGTTTCTAACCAGTATCGTGAAGCTGACTGTAACGAGACTTCCTACTTGAAGAAATCTCTCTTGAATTAACAACTAGTGATTCCGCATTGCATCTAAATATTTCCTTCTCGCTACCTTTCCCTCGTCGACTCTCTCGTAACTGGACGCGACGTCTAAAATGCATCAATACGCGAGAACCCTGTAGCCAGCATGAACCCATTCCTAGGTCTTGACCTACTTCTGGTGGGATATACAACTGACTATAGTAAGTGTAGTCACGATACTCTACACAGAGCTACCGCACACCTGAAAGCCTCAATCAGCGCATGCGCAATAATCTGGTTTGAAAGCTGTCTGCTCGCCACGCCGATAATTCTGCTTTGTTCCGCGTGCTCTCGCTGTGCGCTCTCTTCATTACTTACAATAATAATACTACTGGAGTGGTATCAGCAATAAAAGCAACAAAACCAATGTAGAGTCATTTGTGCGGATTGTGGTTTAGGAGATGGTTAAATTATAAAAGAGAGTTTATTTTTAAATTTTCTTATAAACTATGCTAACAAATGGCCAGGAATAAATATAAATATTTAATAAACGGTTCGCTCAATACCCTCTCCTTACACTCCTGGATATAAATATGTTAATATATGTTATCTAATATATAGGAAGAGTGAGGAGGTTATTTAACAGGTGATTCTTAAACATGTCGAACTCACTGCACACTTCAGAGCATATGACACATTTTAAACATTTGCTCTTCGTTTTAGGTGGTTCATTAAATTTACGTCCGGTTCGGAATGAACATGAGTAAAATGTCGTTTTAAACTAACGATTTTTTAAACGATTTGTCACACAAATAACAAATTAGTGACTAACGCATTTTCACAGTGTATGTTACACAAGGAATATAGCACGAACAAAGGGACTCTTTACTAGGGTGATACTATTTTCGTTCCGAAAATATCTTCAATTATACTCCTTTCCTTATCTTTATAACTTTCCGAAGAATTTTGTAATTGAATATATCGCAAATGTCTAAATTTCGAATCAGGGAACCGCCAGAATTTTCGGTTTGGAGGGGGGGTGTAAAATGAGAATTGGGAGGATGTAAGTGGAGTTTTGCACGGTTTCTATTCATTTTTACAGTACAAATTTTAAACTTGGAGTGTGTCGTCGAGGAATTATGGTTGTGACACCCCTCATGGAAGGTCTGGCTGAATCACTGTTTCGAATACATTATAAACAGAAAAATATAGTTACAACTAAAAGAGTATCTAATCCAATGAGAGAAACTGAACTTGCAAATGCAGTTTTGAATACAAAGCTAAAGTGTCAATATCACCAGATCGCTTGAACAGGTGTGGCGATTTATCAAATTTTTGTTCTATTGATTTTTTTTTTTTTTTTTTTTTGTAAAATCTGTTAAATTTTCGAAAAACGTTAGGTGAACTCTGCCTATAACAAAAGATGATTAGTTTAAGAATGTAAAGAAATGAAAACAGGAGCTAAAATGAAACCAAATCAGTAAG
Organism: Lepisma saccharinum; assembly: GCA_022664845.1. NCBI lineage: Eukaryota > Metazoa > Arthropoda > Insecta > Zygentoma > Lepismatidae > Lepisma > Lepisma saccharinum. The sequence continues at coordinate 9,694 of JAGDQP010006957.1, read as the reverse complement.
GGATGTGGAAACAGCTTCGGACTGAAATATTTACGAAAAAAAATCAAACACAACAGCTAAACGTTCTGTTCCACATTTTGAACTTCTGAGGAGGTAGTTACTCTTTTACTTTTTTTAATGTTTGTCTGCTTTTGAATTATTTAAGGTCTCTTGGCATTTTTGACTCAGACCAGATGTATTTTCGCCAATTGTATTTCCCAAAAAAATTTTCCCAATTTTTTCACTTCTTTTTGTTGTTGTTGTTGTTGTAAAACTTCTACCAAAAGATGTGGTATATTGTAATCTGTTAGAGCATACTGTATGACGAAAAAAAAAAAAGGGCAAAGGGCAAACCATAGAAATTGTAGGTATATATTTGACAGCCTCTTTTCAGTCATAGCTTGTTATATGTAGTAGCCAGAGGCGGCGTTTGGGGGTGGCAACTGGGGGCAACCGCCCCAGGCCTCGCGCTTAGGGAGGCCCCGCGTTCCGAGTTGATATTTTTCTTACTCAATGATATAAAAGTTGATTTGTAAAAAAAAAAGTTTACATATAAACTAGTTTGTATAGTTTCCATGCGAAATGTAATGTGAAATGGAAATGAATAAAGAAGCACTTGTAATTAGCAATGCAGTTTTTAAAATATATTGTACTTTCTTTAAATAAATTATGTTGGATTTTTTTTTTCATAAGAAACCGTTGTTCATTAAAAAAGATAATATTTAGTAATAAATGTAGGATAAGGAATGAAAGGAAGAAGTGAGAGGAAGCATTTAGGAGGAAGTTGCTTACTGCTTTATCGGCTTTAGGTGTAACATTTCGGCGCTCAGCGACTTTTACTTGTACTTTGGCCCCGCGGGGTCATTATTGCCCTAGGCCCCGCGCTCACCTAACGTCGCCTCTGGTAGTAGCACTATTACATGCGAGGCCTTTTGAGAATGTAGAAATGGAAGTAAAACCAAAAGGTCGACCTATTGCTAACGCCGTTTGTATATTTAAAGATTTTTTATAATTATTGTTTTGTATATTTTCTCTTCTATGTTTGCCTTTTATTTTACAACATTCTTCTTTTCTAATACTTCATTTCTTGTTTATTTATCTATCCAATTCCCTCATTTTACAATGCTGCGGAGCAGTACGGGTACCCTAGTATAGCTGAAAAGCCATTGCTTTAGGGATAACCAACCAACATGTGGCGTGAATAGTTTCGGAAATAGCACACAAATATTGGTATAAATTGGACATAGTGATTAGTGTTCAGCTGCCTTCGTCTGGCGTCTGTTTGTAAACTGATGTATTACTGTTAAAACAAACAGTGATAGTTCAGATTGCTATCAGATGTCAGACAGAAGCAAGTAAAAAGAACTCACAACTTTATTGTATGTGAGGGTTGCCTCACTTTCTGACTCACCCAATCAAACTTTCAGTCCGCACGGCATTCTTGAGTACGGACGAAAAAATGTAGAGAAAGAAATGTTTAATCGACCTGAACCAGAGATATTTAATGGCCATAAATAGATTAGAACAAAGAAATGTTTAAGTTTGTAAATGAAATTACGCATTTTTCAATGTGAAAATGTAATGAAAATCTACAGTAAGAAAGAATTGCTGTGCTGACCGAAAATAAACAGGAATAAGTCGAATCATTCAAGTACTTGTTTAGTTTGGTGACCTGGAAGTGGATGGTGAAGAAAGAAGAAGCTGAATTACCATTGGAAAGGTAGCACTTAAGAGGGTGAAAGATCGAATTAAAAAGCTCGGTGTAAAAAGGAAATTAATCCACCTATTGCGAATTTTCACTTTTCGATTGAAAGTTGAACTAAACAAAATTGCTCTTTGCATTGGCGCAAGAAGGGGGAATCTTCACCTTACCCCAAGGCCTATGTATGTCTCATTATGGAGAAATCCGCCTGTTATTATTATTGGTGCAGATGAATTTTTAATTGCGTTTTTTCCATCTCGTGAAAAGTTTTAAAAAAACTGGAGAAATCCCTTTTCTACACCAAGTCCTTCAATTACTATATACAGAGAATTTCGAAGAGACCCTAAAAAAAAAAAAAAAAAAAAGCGGTCAAGTGCTTTGTTGGAATCTGATTTTATACGGTTCAGAGATATCAACGATAAGCAACTTTCGAAATGTGGCTATGGAGAACAATGGAAAAGGTCAAATGCACAAGCAGGAGAAGAAATGAAGAGCTATCGAGGAGGATAGAAGAGAAGAAAACTCTTATGAGAATTGTAGTGAAAAGAAAGACAAATTAGATCAAGGATATTGTAAGAAGGGGATGTCTGCACGGAAGAATTACAGATAGCAAGGCTGATAAAAAAGAAGAAGAGGAAAGAAAAAGTGAAATATTGATAACTGTAAGAAAAGAGTATTTGAAGGAATGTAGATGGGACAGGATGTCTCTGGTAGAGCTGGAGACGGAAACTGTCAATCTAAACCTGTCCTAGAACAGAATCACAAACAGAAGATAAAAATGTAAGAAGATATCAATGCACTTCAAAAGTATATTTGGAAGACAAATCAAAGGACAAGAAAACGTCTGCAATTACCTCTAATCATACACTAAATCTGCTTAATTTCAGTTCATAGTTTTTCGAATTGGCAAACAGGAAATAGATGATTTGTCGAATGTGACAAATTTCTTCCTGGAACAATAATTGAACTCAGAGGAAAATTCACGATGAACTTGAGCTTTGATCCTCTATTAGGCCGTGCAACTTATTATAAGTAATATTATTTTCTTAATCTACTTAAGACTGAGTCTAAAATGTCTACAATAAATACAATTAATTTTTCTGCATTCAAATTATAGTAAATTATAAGAGAAGTTGTACTTTCGGTCTAATTCTTTAACGAGTTAGAGGGATAACATCACTCTGCAAACACTGTTCTTGGGATAAGAATAGGGAAGACAACGTCGAGGGTCTTACTTGATTGGTTTAGGTACCACCTCGACGTTCACTAGGTAAAACACAAAATCCTGGAGAACCTAAGTTAGGATGGCCGGTACCAAGAGCCGAAAGTGTTTGTCGTCCCAAAGCTGGTCCTAAGTCTTCGATGTTAGCCACTGGATCAGGGAGTTTGGTTATCTGCTTTCATGTACACATGATTTAAGAGGAAATGCAATAGGAGCGACAACGTAATATTAATACGAATGTACTGGAGAAACAAGAGAGTATGAAAAATACGCCTCCAGAATTGTCAGATAAATTGTAAAATAAAATAAAAACAGTTGTGTTTGCAGTGAAAACACTGGCATCACTGACGCAAACTATGACACCGTTCCCGTAACGGTGCTATTACATGCGTCCGTGCGGACAGTGATTTCACTGTAAACACAACGTTTTCATTTTTTGCAGTGTATCTTCCACGTATTTAGTGTAATTGACACTGTAAGAGTGAAACAAGGAAATGCGATAAACATTCTGCTAGAAGATTAAATTTCCTTTTGCAATCCAAATAATGACTATCTCGAGATACTGTAGATTGATGGTGGAAAAAATAGGTCGCCATTCTAACAAGTAATCTAACTCCGTTCTCCGAATTGCTAGTCGTGTGTCACGAATACAACATATGCATAGAATTTGGTCGTATTGCATAACTGGTAGAGCACACGACCGATAAATGGGGAATCCCGAGTTCGATTCCTTGCTAGAATGACGACTAATTTTACGTACACTTTAAAGTTCCAACTTGAGTTCTTAAAGGATTCAATATACGTACTTTGAACTTGCAATAATAATATTAACTATCAGAAATGTTCAGAGTACAACTAGCTTTTAAAGTGACGGGATAAGAAGCAATATCTACAACGTATCCGTAATTCAAGAGAATGAAATCTGCTTCAGACAGTCATATTATAGCAGGGAGATGTCGTTCAGCTCTCGCAGTTAGTCTATAAAGGTGAAATTACTTTGTAGTGGAGAAGATGGGTCGTTTATTGTTTAAATGAAAATGTTTTCTCAATAATCAAAGACGCAAGAGAACATATGAAGATTCATAGGTTTGCAGTTCGAGTCGAAAGGCAAATCGCAAACATCAAAGTTTATATTTCGTTCTATTATTTGTAACCTAATTGAAGGGCTGCCATGAAAGTATAAAACAAAAGAGAGACATAAAATGAATATAAACATACACACACACACACACACACACAGAGAGAGAGAGAGAGAGAGAGAGAGAGAGAGAGAGAGAGAGAAATGTTAAACAAACAACATGGATTAACCATCAGGGAACAGCAATGAGGTACTCGCTTTGGCGATCATTTACTCGACAATAAAATTGTTGAAGTGACCAATAGAGGCGCTGGTAGTTAAAACACGGACAGAGAGTGTCTGAAATTGGATTTTTTCTTCCTCACACAATGAATGACCTTAACATTAAAATTATTTTTGAAACAAAATGCGAAGGATACAGAGACATACACGAAATGCATTCACTATACATAACTATGGATACCTAAATACCTGCACTTGCTATAGAAATTGTTCTTTAGTATGTATTCTATATATTATAATAATATTTTCATTTAATCTGAAGGTAGTGATATTTATTGTTTGCACTTTTCCAATTGCAAGAAAAATTACCAACAGGAAATATTCACAATAACCGAAAATTAAGGTTTTAAGGCCATGAAACCATTATCTTTCACTAGACTGTTGTAATTATTAATTAGGTATGTAACTATAGGAACACACTTGCTCTAAATTTTCTGTGGTTACCCTCGTTCATTCCAATAAGCAATGGGGGAGGGTTTACTTGAGGACTCGAGTCCCACTCACGTCGCCCATCATGACTGAAGATTTTCTTAACCTTACCAGGCGAATGCCGGTATGAAACACAGAATATAGATCTTGACAGAAACTTTCCCAGTTCTTCCTCCCGACATAGTGCGACATCACACATACACAAAAAAAGTGACCATGTGTAATTCATCCTCAAACGCATGAAATATTATGCACATATCGTCATGGATAGATTAACAGTAACTTTCTCGAAACTTTAATAAAGACAGGGAGAACGTCCGTAATGATGGGCACACGGGACGCTAGTCTGTAAATAGAGATGGTTTGTTGCGTTATGTCGACGAATTTATAAAATTTGGACTAGCGTCACTCACTTGAGGAAATCCGTGCACGATCTCTACGTGTATTTCGCGATCCATGAAGTCGTCGCCACATTTCTGAAATGGACGGACTTCAACTATGTACGGGTCAGACTGGATTATCAAAACATTTGATTTCAGCTGTGATTCTTACAAGTAACATCTGTTCAACTACATTTATTAATTTTCATTTTGATGCCTGATGTTCAATTGTTTCTTAACTTATGACGAGAAATATATAAGAACTCATGCACATGTAGAGCTTTGGTCCATCCATTATTTTCTTAAGACATTTTCACCTACGAAAATTCATCTAGTTTGAGCATTGAACAAGGAGACGTAAATGGGCAGGTCTTCGAATCTTTACTGATAATCCATTTAAGGGCAATGTAAAGCCAAGATATACGACAAGAGATGGCAGCAATATCTTCGTATATGTCTAATGTATTTTTATCGTAGTACGAGATTTCAACGCTGCTCCTACAAATTCAAGCCTAAAGAATTCAAACTTTCAAGGAAGAAAGTTCATAACCAATTGCAGAGCTCTAACCGTACCGGCTTTTTCATTTTATTTCTTGTTCATTGTTGAAAATGCTTCATTGTTATATCCATAACAACAATGAAACGATTTTAACAATGATCAATGATCAAAATTAAATTTATAAAGACTATGTTATCTATCCATCTATTCTCTAAGACTTCTATCTATATTACCCACCTGCTTAGCGTTGAAATCAATGTTGGTCCGGATTGGTCTGTGATGAAGCTGTTGAGGAGGGCGGAAGTTATTTCCAAGGGGGGCACCTCGAAGCTTCCCATCTTCTTGTTTCAATTGACGCAAAGCATGGAGCTGTAACAATAGAAAGAAAAAGAGAATCCGACATTAAAATTTCTACGATTAATTGTTGATCTTTTCAATACTTAAAATAAATAACTTTCAATTCTTAAAATAAACAATGCAATGTTTATTTTTCTTAAAATGAATATTCAATGTAAATAAATAAATAAATATTCACATAATTGTTTAGAAAGTAAACTGTTTCTTATTTGTTACCGTTGGTGTGTGCTATTGGAGGAAAAAAAAACACAATTATTTTATCCAGAAGTAAAATTTTTGTGCTTCAAAAATAACATACACTGTATTTCCACTACATGAAATTACAGATAATAAACCAATATCAATGTCGCTGTCAGGATTTGTTGTGTTTATACTGTGTGACTTTAAAAGAGTGGCAGCGCTACTTGTTCAGATTCTTAAATGAATCTCCAATTCCCGAATCCAGGTTGCTTACTGCTGAAACCAGTGATTCTGCCAGCCCCCCTGTGGGGATTTCATCCCTAAATCTTCGCGAATATTTCAAACTTTAACATTTTTGCGGGAAAAAATCGATAGAAACCGTGCAAAACTACTTACACTCTCCCAATTTTGACTTTACACTTCCAAACTGAAAATCTTGGCGGAATTCCTGGTTGGAACTAGTGAGCTATGTCGATACATCAATGTCGAAGTTGACATTTTTCGAGTATCAATATCACTACCTATATTCGATGCTGATATTAATATTCGATATCAATGTCCAAAATTTTCTATATCCGATATGAATAGCTAACAGCACTAGTAGCGATCCATTGTGGATTTCCTGTACATGTAAGTACGAACATTGCGATATGGACTCCCAGTAAATCTTCAATGCATGTCTATCACTCCCATATGGCTGAGGATTTTATGTAACAAAAGGACACCTTGTGGATATGATATGGACATCCTATAGACGAGACGAGATATGGATGCCTATGTGCTGTTTAAGATGTTATGAAGACAATACGTACAAAAAATGTTCGCAATATATTTAAACAGTGAATTGCAAAGAAATATTTAAATAGGAATCATGAAATTGAAAGTATACTAGAAGCGTTTAAAATTGATTTTCAGTAAAACATGAAAATCACTCCACATTTATTGTACAACTCGCTCACACTTCTAGAACTCAAAACTTTCAGCGACTTCAGAAAAATATGTACAAAAAGTGTAATCAGTGTATTATAATTTTTTTAGTGTATGTCTGCTTTTAAGGAAGATAGCAATAAAAAATATTGCTCACTTCGGTTTCATCAGTTTTTTCTAATATCTGAATCCATTATACTGTATATGCCTTTTTGAGAAAATAGCTAAGTAATACTTAAGTTAAATAATATTCATATTTCCTCGTGCATTACGACTTGAATAAACGTTATAAAGTTTACCACAAACTTGAATCAAGCATAACAGTTGTAACTAAGTTGCGGCGAAACTAATTTAAATTTTGTATGGGCAGACTATAATTCTTCTAACAAGATGAGAAAAAAATGCCAGAAAATTTTCTTGTATTTAAGACGCACCATCTAGTGTACAGAAAACTTTCTTTTATTCAAGACGGGCCATCTATTGTAATTTTAAACCATAATTTTCGTTCTACCTAAATAAACACAAGCAAGCAGCCACAATCTTAATGAAGATATCTTTTTGGTAAATATAAATTCTTTAAACAAGTAATTTTCACCACAAATGAATCTCGTAATACATTTGACTTCTTAGAGACAATCACAAAAGACAACATTAAGCAAATAACATTTTGTAAAAGCTGAAATGAGAGATGCGTTGCTTACATACGGTTTCTTCCTTGAAAGGATTTTGTCTTCCAAGCATAGCTTCTTGAGACGAAAAGGTAAAGTTTGCAGACTGGAAAATTTTCTACTGTGTATAGGGTTAGGATTAAATGAACAAACTGAACTACAGAATTGAGCTAAATTAAGAGGAAGCGAGAATGAGTTGAGTAAAACAAAACCAGTTCAATGAGGAGAAAGAAGAAATGGCGAAAAATAAAGCAAAGACGAAAATATAAATAGAACATCATGTGCTTCGAGGCTTTTTTGGTAGCCATTATTATTTTCACTTCATTTCCTCTTCTTCTATGCGGAGCCGAGAGTAGAGACATCTGGTAAATAAGTTAAGATTAACCGCACACAAGTCGTAATCTGGACTTTAAGCTGACACAAGCTCTCAATTTATGGACTTGGGTTAAACCATAAATGACTACAGGTAATACTATTTCAAGCACTTTCACCCATCCTCCCCTTCCTTTCTATATACATTTCGTTAGAGCAATTATTAAGAGAAATTGAGGTAGAAATAAAAAGCGCCAAACACCAGATGGAGCTAGTGTACAATGCGAACACTAGGTTAACAAAATGGTGGCAGTAAACAAAAGAAGACAGTAATAGTCCTTGATAAAATAACTGAAGCAAGAAAACGTCCCACTGAGTAAGAACTTAGGAAAACAAACTTATGAAGGTTATACCTGAAACAAAAGCGTACACATCCAAAGGTAATTTCTTAATGATATTTGAGATTGAGTATAAATCATTACACATACAGAATAATCTGTTTAGACATACGGAGAGCTGATAGATCTACAGCACAAAGTTTATAATATTATTTTCTTTGTACCGATAACGAAATTAAAATTGACAACGGATCTAATTATTTCTTTTCTCCCGAATCTTGAATGCACGAAAGAAAATAAGCAAAGGGGACAATAAATTAAGCACTGCTTATGTATTTGATCGTCAACTGGTTCTCCTATATACCACGCATTATTTTTTCAGTCGCTAATTCACCTGGCTCCCGTCTAAGGAGAGCCCACATGGAAACAATGAGGAATAGAAAGTTAACAGCACTTTTGAGTACCTAAGTCCACTGCTAACCGGGGCTGCTTCCCCCTCCAACCCCGCGGCTCACGCCGCCGAGCTTCCTCTGGATTAGTTTCTCGATACGTTAACCACCATACTAAGTTGGAGATTGCAGAACAACCGCTTGTCGGTGTTATTTATAGTTCAAGGAGCTCTGCCCGGAAGTGGGCCACGCCTTGTTTCTATGTAGGCTGTCCTTCGACGGGAGCTAGGTAAAATTGGTTCGGGGAAAAAATCTGTGTATGCGATTCTGTGGATTTAATATTTGTGTCAGTAGGTTAGGCGTGGTTCGTAAAGGGTCTGTTCTTTCTGTGTATAACATGGGTCAGGAAAAGATGTGAGTGGTAAAACGATGTCATAGTATGCGGACGGTCAAAGGAACACTATGTCGAGGAAGTGGCGGGATTCGCTAGTGTGGCTCACAGTATAGTAAAACATGTGTTCAGGCAATAAAAGCAAATTCGGTCGTCAACACACCGCGCGGCGTGAGATCTGTGATGCTTACTGTGGTGAAAAATTGCTTACAGAACGGAATCATTGGCGAGTATCATGTATAATGTCTACCAGTCAATTCGCCGCCAGTCAATGCTGATCTACACGCCTCAATATTAGTACGCTACGATGGGAACTCCAAACATGTACTTCTCAAGTAGAGTACACAGACAGAGGCCAATCCTTGTAACCGCACAGAAAAAGGCGCAACTGTGATTGGGCGAAACCCTATGGAAACAGATTGTAGAGAGCTGATTAGTCCTTTTATACCTTTATTGTAATTATTCCATACTATGAAATCTTGAATTTATCAGATGTGGTCGAAGCTGGGGTGGGTGTTTCACTCTCTCTTCCTCTTAGTGCTGATTTTAAACAGTCGGATA
>JAGDQP010006956.1:13884-69663 GCA_022664845.1 Lepisma saccharinum | reverse complement strand
CTCTCTCTCTCTCTCTCTCTCTCTCTCTGTGTGTACCATTTTACGTTCGTTTCGTAGCAACGTTTTACAACAGGAGATTCACAGACGCTAGGACATAAGGCCGACTAAACTGATCGATTCGTACTGTTTACATCGTCTTGTAAGTTAGATAATAAATCCGAAAATAAAATACTATTAATTTTAGAAAATTTTGTGACAAAATTTTGTAGAAATGAGAACCAGCATGCCTAGATGACATTTCAATCTGACACTTAAAAGTAGATCTTAGAACATTTATCTTACTTTCAATGAAAAATAAAATATATTAGTTGTGAAACCTTAACCATGTTTAAAGTTATTTTACTTATCTGGAATTCTTCAAGATCTATCGAAACTGAATATAAGTAAGATTCGTAGATCCATAATAGATGTTCTGCACCGAAACTCAACAGGGTTATAGATCAAATTTTTGGACTATTAAATTCTATTTAGATACTTAAGGTGAATATTCTGTTATTACCTTTTGGCGTCGAAGTTTATTCTTACAGTTTCGCTATTTTATTATTATTATTATTATTATTATTATTTTGTAGTAGAGGAGAAAGTATTCGAAATTGGTTTGAAAACCGCGTCAAAATTAAATTGAAGGAAAAACATACATATGGACGTATATCCCGATTCATAGAAAATCACTGATAATAATTTTAATGCTCGAAAAATAACACATTATTGTAACACTGAGCTAACATTCAACATTTTTTTGATAACCATTTCACTTGTTCTGATTATCATGAAATTTTTTCCACTGTTGCTACTTTCTTCAACTTTCTGGACCCAGAAATCTGTTTCAACGGCCATTGCCTATAAATATGAATGTATGCTATTTTGTTTACAAACTAGAATCTTGTAGTTTTCTTCCTTTTTAATTTAAGAACTATTACTGGGCGTTACAAACGATCAAGATATTAATTTAAATCTACAACTTTGTAAATAAATACAATTAGTTTTAAACTTATTGTAGGACCTTTTAGTATTATACTGAGAGACAGTCAACATTAGGGACAGTTTTTAAAAGTAAATTTTCATCTCTCTAGAAATTTGTATTATTTTCCTTGCTTCTTGACGTAAAGCAATTCTGTAGCACACTATATTAACAACAATAAATAATATTATTATTGAACTTTCATTTTGTGAATTAAAACTCTGTTGCTTGAATTGTATACACAATCTTCATTTTTATCAGGTTCTGACAAAATTAGTTATTTTCCTGTGCAGTAAAAGATACCATCGTAATAAAATAATGAAGTTTCAGAGGTTATGCAAATTTTCATACAATGACCGAAACTTTATTGTACAATTGGAGAGGGATACCAAAACGGTATTATTTTTCATATTAACTATTAGTCATAGATAGAAGTTGCTTATGTTACCAAAGTTTGGTGTTCCAGACTGAGTTTATATTCGTCTGTCTAACAAGGAAAAATTAAAAACATTTACCATATTAGATATGAGATATGAACTACATTGTGGTGTAGATGAGAATATTTATTTATTCTAGAACTTTAAATACAAGAAGTACACTTGGGCATCACTACATTAGGTCAACACCGAGAAAAAGCATATGCTTGCTTGCACCGAGGATCGAATCCGGAATAACTCTCACCCAAGGAGAGAATATAAACCACCTGTTTAATCAGTAAATCACTAAGAACATTATATTGAAAATTTGAGCAACACCCTTATTTATCTTATTGGCGGAAATATTTTTGTCACGTCCTGTTGTCAATACATTTTATTAAGTTTACAAGAAAAATCATAGTTACCGCACGTTCGTGATATCATTTAATCTTCCAAACCATAAGGTGTGGCTGATAGACAAGCAAGTAAAAACGTACTTGATTTTCAACATGGGGCGTCTCCACAGCCAAAGTACACTGTTGTTAATCCCCTGATTCTCTGTGCACAGTTGCAATTAATGGTTCTCTGACAACGCCCGATTTAATCTTCTCTTGATATAAGTAAATACTTTTTCCTAGTAGCAGCCTCAATCAGACTTTAGATGTCTTCTTGAGCTCCAAAAGAAATGCTTTCCACACAACTGTTAATCTTATTAAAAGTAATCTTAAATTCAGTTCTATTCATCCGTCAACGTAAATTAATTTAATCCCCATTGCTTTCGAACAACTCAATGCAGAGAGAAATGAACACGTACACTATTTCATGTAATAAGCTAAGTACTTCAAAACTCTACGGATTTGAACAACAATTTTGAGAAAACATTTCTCTTTTGACGTAAAATCCTAAGTATGTAACTTTTCTGTGTTTTCTGCTATTTACTCTGAATACACGATTTATTTAATAATGCACATTAGGACGAAGGGCTACGAATAGTGCTAACTCAGTTATATCCTCATTTCTGTTTGTAAGTCTTTTCACTATTATGCTAACTATCCATGCATATCTGACAATGGTGAGAAACAATTATATTATTCTGGCTTAAATTCAGTTTAATAGGTTTTAAATTATTATTCCTTTCTTTCCTTTCAAGATCTTCCTTTCAAGATCTTTAGTGTTGCTTCAAAAAGGGCTATTGTGTTGTATATTATTTTCTCAGTATATACATATATTAACACTAATATTCAGCACTACAAATTTAAAATCTGTGGTGGAAATTCTAACGTCTGTACTGTATTTTCTCCTATTAACCTCGTAACTGCAATCTTAGAAATGAAATCTTTACATGGAACAATTATTTTGTGCCATTTACATTACATTTCTTTGAGGTTTAGTCCAGCTCTGTATACAATAAATTTATCTTAACTAACACGATGTGTTTTTGTTTTTCTGCAGAATTGTTTCTTACTAACAAGCATTCTAAATAATCTACATTTTATCCTTGTCCTTCCAGCGGTTTCTAAAACACTCCCTGTTGAGCTAGAATGGGTAGAAAGTTGAACTTCGCGTTAGCTGGTTGAAATTGCGGGAAAACAATGAACTTTGCAAATACTATTTAAAGTAGAAAAAATGAGAATTTGTAATTATCCCATTAAACACACCCAATTTCCGGAAATTGAAAATTCGCTTTATGTTTGCCTAAGAAGCTGATATTCTGCGAAACTATTCAGCAGCAAGTCAGAAATAATTAGAAAAAGAAAACTATAATTCACGATTGCTCCTTTCTCAGCACTTCGCTGTCTAAAACATCTGAAATAAAAAGGATGCCTTGCAGAAGTTCGGTGTTGTGATGACGATTTTCATAAGTGAATGACAGCTAAGAAGCCTTCTGGGGTGGACAAACTTAAAAACTAGTAAAATATAAAGAGATAAACAAGTGTCACAAACGAATATAAAGTCTCATGCCTTCAAAAGATAAAACATTTCTTGAATATAAAACAATTCACTATCAACACTCGTCTTCCAAACCAAAAGAAGACAATTTATCTTCCCAATAGAATCCCAACGATTCAAAATTTAACTAAATTTCTAAAATATTACAAACTAAATAATAGTTTCGGATTGGTTTTAATAAATTATGTTTTTAATTTGAATTTTATTTATGGCCTTTAGTAATCTAAGGCTCTGGCCGAAATAGTAAACCATGTGTTTCTCTAAAGAGAATAGCACGTAGTGTACTAAACATTTGTTTTTACCAAAAGTGTTTTACTTTTCTTAAAAACCAGGATTAAAGTCAATTAGGACCGCAATGACTCAGTGATAGAACGCTCAACGCTCTGGTGCATAGACTCAATGGTCCGATCCAGGCTCAACCGTGTGAGATTTGTGATGGATAACACCATGTGCGTGGGTTTTCTCTAGATTATTCCGTTTTCTCACACTTTCTTCATTCCACCAATTCTGCCATAATCAATCATCCATTCGTCCTGAGCCAAAGTTGCGTAAAGCCCTTAAATGAAATTCAAATTCAAATTAAGGTAAATTACTTGAAATTCACAAACCGATAGCAGCAATATGAATTTCTAAACATTTACCAACATGAAATAAATTATTAAATATTTTAATTGATTTTGTTTTAGAATCTATACAACCATTCGTTCTCTTAAACTTATACAACACAGAGAAACTAATTTTACTTAATTACTTAATTAAGCAATTAATGAAATGTTTAATGAACTGCTAAATATAATTTCCATTCATGAGTTCAAATTAAAATCATTATTGTAAATTATTAAGATTAATTATAATATGGAGTCTTAAGTTAATAAAATAGTTTTTTTATATACAATATGACCTTGAGTTTAGGTGTTTGTATGAACAGTCACTTTTGATAACGTCTGTGACCCAGAGTACGTTGCGTGCCACACGGATCAGCTGTTGTATTCCATAACTGATGTTAGTAGCGAAAAGAGAGAGAAAAGAAGGGAGGAACAAAACGGAACTCTGACGTAAGGCCTACGTCACTTCCTTCTCAATTTGTTGCCTGCTTCCGGCTCAGAGAAGCGACGGAGATAATTAAATTTCGACGGCGGATTAGGCTTCTGGTCACCACCGTGAAAGGTAATCAAAGTTTGTTGTTCGTTGCAATCTTGCTTCATGGAACCCTTGATATGCAAACAGAAGGAAAGGTGGGAAGGAGTGAGAAAGCTAAGATTGAGTGAGAAAAGGTTTTCTCTTCTACGTTGTCAGCTACAATGTATCAGTTTCTGAGTTGGCAATACTGATTGGGGAAACAAAACCCAAGCTAACAACAATCTTCACACTCCATGTATAATTCATATCATTCGAGGTAGAGAGAGCTCTCGTAGATTTCTACACATATACACGTTTAACTCCAAACTTGTTTTTAAAACTATCCTATTGTTTGGTTTCTCTTATTTATTTAATACTTTTTGGTTTGCAGACATATTTGAGCTACATTTATTACAAGACTGACTTATAAGTAATCTTAATGATTTCATAGTTGATCCAGTAGAACTTATCTAAATATTACCACCAGTATTCCTTCATTCACATCAACACTTAGCTATATCAAAATTAAATTATAGCATCTGTAAGACTGAGTTTGGCCTGTTAGGTGGAGCGGCGCCCCCGACTGAGTGAGTTTTTCTCGTCCTCAGGCTCTAGATTCACCCTATTTTCTAAGCTTAGCATGGCAACTACGGTGTATAATGATAAAACCATAAGAACGACTAGGGAGGGGGCTTCCTTAATGTATTTTTCTGAAGTTGGTAGCTATCTACCGTAAGTGGCTTTCTCTCACCCGAAAAAGGGAAATAAATCAATGAAAAAGGAAATGCAGTGTAACAGTACGTATATTTTACCAATGAATTCAGTTTGAACTGTCGATCTTTGAACATGTTCTCTTAATTGTGCAATTTCAGCTTCAACTAATCTTGTTATGATAGCCTTAAATGAATCGATCATAGGATACGAAAACGTCACTGGAGTTAGACTGAGACAGCAAACCGAAACGGCCCTGAGCCAAAATATACCAAAAGACCATATATAGATTTTAATTCAGAAAGAAACTCGAATTTGATACCAAAATCTAAATCGGAACTGTTATTGGCTTGTGGTTATCTGTGACGCGAATTAGACTTTCGGTTCCCATTGGTCGTCAGCCCCGTACAGTAATATCATAGTAGTATCGAAATGCCCAGAAATTCTTTGCTTAGTGCACGTGTACTTGCTAAGTCCACGTATACCGAGCTCTAGATTCATCATCCCCTTTTAATCCCATTTAACGAATTTTTCCACAATTGAGACCTTCTAAATCTCTATATCACACCCATTTATTTCTTAGATATTTCCAAAATTTCAACAAAATCATTAGAGATCATTTTCGAGACAACATACACACGATAAAACAAGAATTTATGGCTGTTTATAACACCATCTAGTAACAGTGTCTCTGTTTAAATATTAAGTTTCTTACAAAACAATATTAGACAATAATTTTCCATGACCATGACTATCATTTAACCTGTACTTCAGCGTGAAAGGAGCTGTTTTGTATATGTAATTTTACGAATATACTTATTGTTTCTTTTTGTATAATAATAAAGTAGTACGAGCCGTATAATTCGTTACTATAATAGGAACATTTTCTTGTATTAATCTATTAACAAATGTGCTTGTAATACTATTAATCTATGAATAATATTAAAACGGTGAAGATACTATTTTTTCCTACTTCGAGAAACTTTGGGATAAATAAACTATAGTGATTTTTAATTAACATAAGTATTTGATAGAACTCTAGACTGGTCTTATATAAAACACAAATAGCAAGAATTAGAACATGTAAGACGGGTGTGCTCCATATAATTTAACAAGAGGCGTTGGTTCCTTCATAAGTCACCAAACGCACGAAAAAATCACCAAATACAAACACGGTGCCGCATAAGAATAAATACACCAAACATGATATTCGTGGTAATATTAATGTATACCGATGGAGCAGTGGCGTATCGTCCTGATACACTATGTGAAGAAGAAAATGACGGTTATTGGGCATGCTTAATAAGTTAGAAAAGTATTTTATTGATATTTCCTCGCGAGAAATTTTAACATGTGGCTCGTTACAAATATAAATGTTTAATAAAGGGCTCACACGAGCATATGAGAGTCCCCTTCAGGACATCATTGATATGAAGACATATTGGAGTATTTTGAGGCCAGAAGAGTGAGCTATTCGTAACAAAATTAGTAACATATTTTCTTATTTTTAAACATGTACACACAGTTCTACAAATTTTCTTCTATCGTATCGCAGTAAATCATCAATAATAGTAATGGCGATAGATTACGTTCGTGAATACTCGGTTGGATTAGGCAGTTTGTAAAATACTATTTCTGTAGCTCGTTTGTATTTGCATTTATTTATGCATCTAAGGTTCAGACCTAGATAGAGTGTGAGAGAGGATACTGAAAGGTAATCAGCCAGGGCATAGTTTCCTAGCAATCCCCTGCCTGGTATAACAGCAGATAAATCTCTGGAAAAATAAGTCAGGATGGACGGAGGATGGAGTTATTGCTTGTAAACCTTCTTATTCTTTAAGTTGTGATAATGCTTGTTATTCGATTATCAGCAAAGATAAAAAACTCTTGGAAATTCCGTTTCGTAGTGTTCTGCATGACGTTCAAAGTACAGAGATAAGGATGAAATTGATTATATGGTCGGTAACAACATGAAGTTCAAACTTCGACAGTATTTGCAGCAGGATCTCTAATCCGTCGGCCATGGTCGGAACACAAGAAAGGTCGGATCATCAGAGTTTAATAGTCCCCTACAGAAAAGTCCGTCAAAATCATCGTAACGTGTTTACGATTTTTTTTGTTTCCATAATGCTAGTACACTACACTATTAAAGAAAGCCGATTTTCAAGACACACAAGCTGTGCACTATCATAACTCACTGCTTTAACAACAAACACACGTAAAGTAAAACCTCAGAACACACTGGTGAGGTGTCACCGGCTAACTAAATCAACAAAGTACTTAATATTTCAATGACAAGTGCAGAAATTCACCGACATTCCTCAACTTGCGTCATGGTCGGATTATGCGAAAAGTCGAACCATCGCAGGTCGGATTACAGCAATTTTACTGTGTATAACTTCCACTGAATAACATATTTATCCATGACGGTAAATACACTATACATTAATCAAGATTACAACCTCAAACTTCTACCGTCGCTTACGTAATTGCGTACACATAAGTACAAAGCTTAAACTATTGTCCTTAAATCCTACCAGATCGGCACAGCAGGTAGCGATGATGTATTTGAAACTCACATTTCCCAAATTCACTTTATGTTCAGAATTTTAGAAATTACAAGAAGAATACTCTTTTTAGCTGCAGCTAAGATATAATTCTGCCCAACTGTGAAATTCTATACCTTTATAGACGTTCACTGTCTCCAATTTTGCGTAAATATACAACATAAAATGTTTTCCTGCTGTTTAGAGAATCGACATAAATCAAAATCAAGGCCAGGTGAAACATATGTTCCCTTTTCGGTGTGTCCA
Organism: Lepisma saccharinum; assembly: GCA_022664845.1. Classification (NCBI taxonomy): domain Eukaryota; kingdom Metazoa; phylum Arthropoda; class Insecta; order Zygentoma; family Lepismatidae; genus Lepisma; species Lepisma saccharinum. The sequence goes on along the minus strand of JAGDQP010006956.1, from coordinate 61,693 downwards.
TATTGTTGACAGTCATATTTATTTTAAAACCATTTTCTTTGTTTACCCTGAACTAACACTAAATTTTATTAATACGAAACTCTCCAGTCCGTTTTTGAACTGAAATCTTTTGGCCAGGTCAAGTGCATCTTTGTACATATGCGTAAAGAGATTATCAAGACTATGTTATGTTCTTGCATAAATATTCTAGAACCTAATGCCAGAAATTATACCATATTTTATTGTTTCTTTGCTCTATTGGAAATAAATATAGAATTACTTATCATTTAGCTGCCAAATAATAATTGATGCACTAATTAAGCAACTGTATCCCTCATGGAGTGCTTTCGGAATTTCTTCTATGACTGTGCCGGCAGGGTACTCCAGTGTCAAAAACTGACAGCGCCTCTCTAGTGCAGATTTTATTCCTTCGCCAACTGTACGGTTGTGATAACTGATAAGTAATCTTGATGATTTAATAATATTGTGCAATTGATCGAGCAGCAGCACGTATGAACGCTGTTAATAGCCTTATACAGTTGTATGTTTCATCGAAACAATTCGGTGTAAGAGACCCACCATCTCTCAAAAAAATGTCAATAAATGTATTCGCAAATTTCACTGTCATAAGGAACTGCTTGTTATTAACATTAGTCAGAGAAGAGTTGACATTAGTTGACAGAAACCATGCTACCGGACTATCAACTGGAGCCGAACGTATATAACACGTTTGTCATTTTTTAGGGAAAAAAAACAACCTGATGTGTACAGCTGGAGATTGAGATTCTGGAATATCTCCCATCATCGTGTATTGCATTTTGACCCAATAACTGGCGAAAAGAAGACGGAAATACCTAAGAAGGTTTTACTTGCGTGTTAATATTACATCAATAGTTTTGATTAGAACAGCGCTAATTCGTTTAACAATTCGAATGGTGCATCTTATAATTGCTTATTTAAAAAAAGAAAAAAAGAACGAAACAGATTTACTGATTGACATTTACTACACAAAATTGAGTTCATAGAAAATTAATGAATTCATAAACTATGTATATACCCTAACAATAAATAATAATACTAATAACATACACCGTCAGATTATACAAAGCAAAGTAGCAGTGTCATTACAAGTGTGTCTGTTTATCACGAAGAACGGTAGTTCTTTGAGTGACGCTAAGCATCGAGTCTGTTAGCGGCACTCACATATTCAAAGCCAATTTCGGATCTAGCAAACTATAAGCCCAATTTTGATGCTTGAAGTTGCATTTGAAAGCTCTTTGCCATACTAATGCACAGAAAAAAATCGATCGGTAGGACTTCCCTGGGACATCCCATAGGACGGTTTGAAAAAAATCAGAATTTCACATTTCTGGTGATAGCACTTACCACAGAACATACAGGCAACTGAAGCTTGCGAAATCGTAATTTATACTTCAATACCTTTCAAACGGTGTATCACATGTCAAAATCGGTGAAGGGTATCAAAATTTATTACATTTTTAGCCCAATAACAGAATTTTCACAAATGATAGAAAAGGGCTTCCGTCGTTCTGTCCGTCTTTTTGTTTTAGCCCAAAGTGGTTGGTACCGGGGGTTTATTGGGGTCAATTTCGGTCTCCAACAAGCTGAGGTAAATCGAAGCTTATTTTGTTGATAGGAGTTACCGTTTTCGAGACATGGCCCAAAATCGAACTTCTGTATGAAGACTATGCACTTTTTTAAATAGGCAGCCTTACCAAAAAAGTGATATCAGCATAAAAGCCCCTTCCGGGTAAAGACTAGAGTGACGCAAGAATTCTACTCACAAAAGAAGTTATATCCATTTTGCGAGTTGTTTCTTTGTGTCACTATGGGAGAAGGATACTAAATCTCCTACTTTTATTACAACAGAAACACTTCCGTTAGTGACACAAAGAAAGAAACTCGCAAAATGGATATAACTTCTTTGTGAGTAGAATTCTTGTGTCACTCTTGTCTTTATCTCGAAGGAGTTTTTATACTGATTTTTAATATAATAAGTTTGACAAGTTAAAGACTCACAGTTTCCAAACAATATCACCACGATATACGATCTTTCTCATTTTAATATAAGGAGACTTGCGAATAAGTTATTCAGTTTCATAAGAGTACCATCGTAAGCTTTTCTGTTTATTATCGATGTAATGATTTTTACGAAATGGCTCAATTTTTCAAATCTTTACGAGAATCAAATCTTTTTCTGCAGTGATAGACAAGGTAAGGAAAGCCATTCAAACTTTCACGTAAAAAAAATAAAATATAATAGCACAGTTGATATTTAATCATATTTACGTGTGCGTTGTAAGTTGATTTCTCTGTTATGCAAAGTAAAAATTAGGTATGGATACAATTTGCATTCTGGATAAACAAACTATAATTTACTTTTCTAACTTTTGCATATAAATGTTTTAGAAACTAAGAAAACTTATTTTATATATATTAGTGTGTGTGTTAGAGAGAAAGAAAGAAAGAAAGAAAGAAAGAAAGAAAGAGAGAGAGAGAGAGAGAGAGAGAGAGAGAGAGAGAGAGAGACGAAGTTTCTTGCGGTTGGAGAAGAACATTGCAGTAACGAGAAAATTTTATTCCCCTAAGTCCGAAACTAATTATGAAACCCAGGAGCTGTTAAAGTCTCTCGCCATTTTCGAAGGAGGCAATCTCGTGGTAGGAAAAGTGTGTGGTGGGGTCCTTTTTCCCCCAAATGAGAAATTTCGGCGTTGGCATTTAAATTTTAATTAACATTTCCGAGTTTGTCCAACTGTAGAAATGCCATCAAAATGTTGCCGAAGTCCACCCAACAACAAAAGACAAATCCCTTAACAAGGAGAAAATTATCATATCTTGAGGGAGTCTGCTTTAGGTTATGAGCTACCATAATTAATGCTTAATGTGTTCTCTTATTACGAGCACATGGTTCGCTCGCTTCGAAGAGAATAGGGGGAGAGGAAGATGAGGGGCTGAAAGCAGAGGAGAATGTAGCAAGAGGCGGGGAATTGTACAACGCACTCACAGGAAGTTTCTCACCCTTTGTGTCTATGTTTCATTCTGTATCAAATTACAGTCTTAACAAATATTTATTTCCCATGAAGTTGAAAAAGTATATATATTTTGGCTGCTTGGAAATACAGGCTTAATATTTATTATACATGTTGCCATGTACGACTAATAACGGTATTCTGTATAAAATAATTTTGGAGTATTTAGGTCTGAGCGAGTTACAAGACTTATTTCTTCTACCTTAGTGAAAACGAGTCTACACTCTAAACTTTCGTTTATAAACGTAGTGTTATACCACATTCTGAATCACTCTACGTAAGGCAAGCAAAAACGTTCTGTCGGATTTAGAACCTAAGAAGAGAAACTCGTTAACCTGAAGTAAGACGTACATGTGAAATCAAAATACAGTACCCATCATCAGGAATACTCTGTCTCTAGCAATAGGCAGACTATAGATCTTACGATGGTAAAGTTCAGAGGAACTACGAACCATCTCCTCGCAGATGGTTGTCTAACGAATAGAACATAACATTATATTAATCCGAAGGTGCAATGTCAGAGCGATATGGGGGATGACTTATTGTTTCCCAAGAATAATAGTGTCAAGGAAAACTTTAGCAATGTCCCTTCCCGTTGTTCTGCAACACAATAATATCTCTATCATCCTCGGTTTTCTGTTTATCTTGCACACATTCCAACTACTACGAGTACAAAGTTACATTAATTGTCTGGCTAGGTGATAGCAATTCACGATACCTCGAGTAGTCCACCAAACACAAAATATACCATTACTAATGGTCCCGTGAAGCATCATAAAGAACCCACTTCTCATCAGGTCACCACTCTGTCCAGATACGGATCGTTCCCTTGGACGAGACTGCAAAGAAACACACGCGGCTCGTGTCGCTTTCTGAGTCACACTCAACTCAAGTAAGACACATCTTCTCACTAAGTTGAGGTAGATGTTGTCAAATGGTATCTCCAATGTAAGCGATTGCCTTGTTTTATGGTTTGTGGACGTTCTGCACGTGTTACGTCCAGGAGGGATTCATCGCCGTCCTTGAATTTGTAAAACTACCCTTGTATTGTCCACTAATTTACCTCAACCCTACTGAATGCCTGGTACAAACTCATGCAGCATATAGGCGTCTGTAACACTGTTTTGGGGTTCGTATGTTTGATCCGTTTCACACCTTTGTACATTTAAAGGGAACAGGAGTGACCAAACTTTTATTCATTTGACGTGCGCAAAATTAATACTTAAACTATAACAGAAGTGTTATTTTTTACAGTGTAGATTTTGGTAGTAACAGAGCCTTTCCTTTATACTTGTATAATTTGGTTAAATGAAGTTGAAATTTACCTTAGTACCTGTAATAATTACTTAACAAATTTTACATGAAAAAAGTATCTTGTTATATTATTTTAGAAAATTTAAATTAGTTTTGAACTGGTTCTAATTCTTTGATTTTCGATATATGCAAACTGATGTTAGGATAGAGAATTGCGAAATTTACAAAACGTACAGATATTTTATTCAACATGAGCTTCAGGTGCACAAAATGTGAATAAGATTCTCAGTTTACATCTAGTCATCACTTAAATTAATATTGAGAAGCCAACGAGATGTTTAATGCATTGAAGTTTACAATTTTAATTTTCCGGTGAATGAATACGAAACAAAAGGATGTCACAATTTCAAGAACATTATAGTGTGTTGTCCTTACAATAAAATTCCTTTTTTAGTATACGCCACAAACCTTCTAAAGTGAAACGTCGTAAGGTTTCCTTTCTGCTTTCGGCACAAGAAACGCTGCACGCGATTCTAGAGAAAAGAGACCGTGCCAAGTAAGAAGGGGTGTGTTTGAGGAATTAAAAGCTTCTTTTGTAAGGGAGAATCCTTACAAGTGAATATAATCTGCTTTGGAAAAGGTTCAGTTAAATCTCTGAAGAATTGTGTCGGAACTACAAAAGACTCTTCAAACACTGTAGAATGTGTGTATCTAAAAAGGAAAATACACCTTTTAAATATTCTTTAAAATGACATAAATATACTGTAATTCGACATTCAGTTCTATTATACATTATATATGTTTCACGAAACAAATTCGTAGTTTGCCTGTCGATGTATGTATAAAAAACAGAGACATCATTATTAGCATTGCAACAGAGAAAGATTGTGGGTTGTTACGCGTATAATAAGTTCAAAACAAATAGGTTTGTTATATGTACATGACGAAGTGAAAATTACAATATCAAAATTTTCCCAAATTTAGAACTCATTTCGAACATATTAAAGTACGTAGGGCACCATTGCAAAATACTACAGCTTGAAGAAAATGTGTAAGAAAGTGGCAGTCGCCACTGATTAATTTCTACACTATTTCTACGTGACTTATGTACATCCTAAATTTCACGATCCATGTCTTTCGCTTTTGGTGTCTTTGAGACAAGATGAAAAAGCTTTCTCGTTTGTTCATCTGCTTAAGCAAAAAGCGTTACACTAGTATAAATGTTCCTTACAGCTTATTATAAATGTAACCAGGCGTATAGAAAATATACCTGTCACAAGGCATACAGTTTGGTCCTCAAGAGACGAAAATGTGTAGTCTTAAATACCCGATGGCGATTTTTAAAATGTCAGCAAGAAGTCTGTGTATTTGATTCTTACTACTCAATTCTATTTTATATATAGAAAACTTATGAATTATGATTAACAGCCTTTATAGTCTTTTGGAAACAGAATTTCAATTACTCCATAAAAAGTACCGATATGAAGTTCTTCCTACTTCGAATTATTGCTTCAGATGTTTTCGACCACTAGTAATCTCCTCTTCTGCTTCTGCTAGGCTTATGAATGCAACAATGAAGACAATTACTTGGCGAGGTTAATCCAAGGCTCTTAAACAATGGTAGCAGGTGATTTCGACACATGAGAATAGTAACACAAAGACCATTGTTATACACCATGTCATTGTCAAGTAGCCTTATTCAGACGAAATGGACTAAGCTTTGCTTCGGAGAGATTGAAACTGGCACAAACAAGTTGAACGATGTTTTTATTCACACGCACTGAATATTACCAATGAGAGTGAAGTGTTGGTAGATAAAAATTCAACTTTTGAAACAACAAATAGTTATATGATAAATTACAAAAGTAACAAATTACATAATACTATATTCAGTTAGTCCATTGTTTCTAAAGGCATCTGGAGAAGAGTTCAATATTTCGTAGGTTGATGTTCAAAACATTCAAACAGAAACATCAGATAAAGTTCAAAATATATTCAAAACAAATATTAACACTCTCTTATTCAAAGTTACCCCGTAATTTTGATGACGGCAATATATATAGCTGTGGAGTGCTGCGCTATGGGGGGTAGACGCTACAATTCTCCACTATTTCCCACACCACCATTACACACTTCGCCGAAGGGATGACAAACTGTTGTTACATTTCTTATTGACCACGCAACATTAAAATTTCGATCCCGGTTCCTTGCAGTTGTAAACAGCAGGCAGTGTTTCGTATATGTCGTTCTTAGAAGATATCCACTCTCGCAACGAAATAACAGGATAAATTTCGATATGATAGTCAACTAGCGTGCAATTCTACAGTTCAATAAAGCGGTCTCTACCCATCGCTCATCTTGTTTGAGAATATGTGAATTAGATCACTTTGTCACAATTTTCTGCTGCTCACAAAAAAAATTATTAGATATAGACAGAAAATCCGAAAAAAAATGTAACGACCATTTTTACATTAAACTATGGCAAGTCAGTATTTCTTCATTAAGGTACTTTTCAATCGATCAACATAATTTAAATTTATTCCTGGGACTGTTACCTAACATTTTAATTATTTTCAACAACAGTCTTTTTATATTTGAGACATCACACATAAGTAAAAAGTTAAAACGTTTTTGCCAAAAGCATGATCACTGCAACGAAATGAAGAGATAGACAGGAGTGGTGACGAGAAGTGACGTATATAGATAAGAGTTTTAAAAATCTTAGAATCAGTGAAAGGCTATTAAACGTAATATTCCCACATCGACAAGTGTGCAATCGTTACGTTGAAGAGTTGGAACGGTGGGAGAAGAAAACATCTGGCAAGAGCCCAATTTTCTCCCTCAAGACCGATACTTGATAATTCTGAAGGCCAGCGATCCGTAACGTTGTCGTAGAAACGTTCTGGCCTATAGTTCCAACGTTCTTCTTGTCGAAAAGGTGCAATTTGTGGAGGGGATAAATGAAAGAAAGAGAAGCAGAGAACTTCTTTCGTTGAGATGGTGACGAAGAGCAAAGCAACAGCGCTTGTTCACTGAAGGAGTGTTCAGGTGTGAATCTCTCTCCCAATTAAATCTTCCAAAAGGGAAATTTTACAGCGGTTCATTGTTTGAACAAGCAACCATCTATATAATTTTCTTCTTCGTCGTCCGTAAAGTGTAAAAGGAAAAAGGCATAAAAATGACAATCGTTACCTGATAATAAATTTACCTTCTAGTGCTATATCGCTTATATGGAAATTTTAATACTAGTGCTATATCTAAACAACTCATGACCTCGGTACGGGGGTAACTTGGTAGCTGATTTGTGGTTATATTGTAAATATTGAAAGGTACTAAGAAGGAGTGCAACAGAATTGTTGAATATTATTTTCTGGTATCCGACCTTTATAGGGCCGTAAGCCAAAAGCCTTTACGCCCAATTGCTTGGTATTTGCGTGGGAGTGAGAATTAAGTGGACGTTACAAATCACTTTGGTTGGAATCCTCCACCCTCAAAATTTGAACATCAACGCCGCGTCCTTGATCTCTCTTTTGAAACTTGGAAAAAAGTTGATATGAACAAAAGATAAAACAAACTTGATCAATCCGGAAAACGTAAACGTCGCCTCTTCTCAAATTCGAACATTATCAAAAATTAGAGAAATCGATATAATGGCGATAAACAAAGGAATAAAATAAACTGGATGAATTCGGAGAGTCTGTTTCGAAACTTAAAAAAAAAGTGGAAGATATCAATATTATATAACCCATCGCTTGAAGCGTACACTGGAAGTTTCATTGTCTCCAAATAATAAGTAGAAGGAAGAGAGAGAGAGAGAGAGAGGGAGAGAGATATCTTCTACCTTTGTTTATGCACGAATCCATTCATTTGTCTTCCTATCCCTACAAGCTATATACACAAGTAATTAAAATGCCACATTTTTTTATGGAGAAATGGATATAGCACAAAAGAAGAAGAAAAATTTAGAATTTTGGCGTTCCGGATGTGGTAATAATACGTAGGAGAAGTGTTCAGCGTTTATTTATTGGGTACTTTATATCTACAGACCCAGTTTATTTCCTTTAGATGATTTGTTTGATGATATAGCGAGAAAAAGGACGAATTTAGGAGAAGCGGTAACGTTCACTACTTGATGCTCTGTGGGGACACAAGTGATGTAAAATAACCTTAAATGTTGTTGGCATTCGATAGAAGGTACCAATAGCTCATCTTGGTCAGGGAAATGTCTCTAGCATCGCCACCTGCTAAGGAAGGAGTTGCGGATTCGATTCCTGGTAACAACACAAGTGATTTGGAATGAAATGTAAAATGATCTGAGAGATCCTTCTTTCGATGGAAGGCGACATCTGATTCATCTTGGTTAGAGACATACCTTGAGGATTTGGTATCGGTGTCCAACTTTTAAACAGGGAGGTCTGGATTTATATCTCAGTGGAGATTCGAGTTGAGGATAAAGTGTGCGTAGGATATAATTTAACTACCTCCAATTTTCCTTTTCTATTTATTTTTGGCGTGGATCTGTCATTTAAAGTTTAACTGCACCTAATACAAAGTAAATACAGATAAGATTTAAAATGGAAATGAAATGGCCTGGCTTAAAACATCCAATTATACTTATAGAAAATCGAACAACACAGGCCTTTCTGGTCGAAATAGGAAAAGATTTGTTGAGTCAAACATTTTTACATGAAGTCCGGTATAGATGTCCGTTTGACTATTAGAGTTTGAATTTTATTTAAGGTCTTTAAGAAACTTTGGCTCACACCAAATGGATGACGATGGGAAAATTGATGAAATGTAGAAAGTGGGAGGAAACAGAAGAACCGCGAGGAAAGACATGCATACGGTGTTTGTGCACCCCAAAGCCTATGTAGCGCGACCCAGGATCGAACCGAGGACCCCACACACAAAAGATGAGCGTTCTACCAGTGCGCATGCACGTTTGTTGTTCGTCTTGTAGGTAAGAATTGGAAACTATATTTGAATGTTATTTGTATAACATGGTGATTGCGTACTTTCCCGACATTAACTCTGAGTGAAACCAGAATTTAAAGTGATTGAAGATGGCTCATCTTAGATGCAGCACCATTTTCTCCATTTGTAAACACCTTTGGACTGATATAGCTAAAAGAACTTAAAATATTTATTGATCAAACTAATTACTCCCATATATAAAATTATGATTGTAATGTTTCAAATTATTGTTACTTGTAATTTCTTTAGGGTTGTACAGTGTGTGTTTGTGTCAGTAGTTTTTGCATGAAGTATATGGCTAAGGCAATGGACTCAAACAAGTAGCCCAATTCCCTCATCCCATCCCATCCCATCCAAAATAGAATCAGTACACATAAGCACTCTAAAATCCTTGACTTTCAGCTTTTCTTTGTGGTGTTTGGAGAAAGAGAAAATAACTGAATCTCTCATAAAATAACCTATTTATATACACTAGACTTCGAGACTTTGATGCTACTGATCAGTGAAAACAGAACATTTCACGACTTAAAAGAGAACATTCTAGAACATTGAATATTCATACGTACTACCTTTAGAAGTACGAAAATTGAAAAGGGAATCTGTAAATACATTTGCTTTGCTGATTTCAGTGAAGTGTGAATACTATTTGAATCTGATTGCGTCATGTGCTTTGAACTGTGATATACGTATATACAAAGATTACCTTCAATTGATGGTGCAAGATAAACGATCCGTTATAACCAATTTGCTCAAATTGAGAGGACTTGAAATGAGAAAGCTGATAGGTATCGATGAGTAAATAATGTTTTCTCATCCTTTTCTTGTTATTGATAATGGAGTATGTATGCTAGTTTGATAAACATCTCTGTTTATCTTCTTCTTTAATCGCATACTAAATAATGCATCATTGCATTCTTACAATATTTATACAGACATTTCACTTGCCTTGAAAACGCTCGAAGCTATAACCGATTTACGTTACTTTGTGCCATTTAACATTCGGTCAATATACCACACATGAAAAGAATTATATTCAAACAAAGGGTTGCATTGTCTTTATAGATTTCCAGTCCTTAGGTTTCCAACGAATGGGCTTTTCAACACGGAATGGGCCTGTTTGTAAATGTAATTATTCTCATATTATTTAGTCTTGTGAATATTTCTACCAATTGAGCTTCAATTGTGCTTCTAATAAGTCAAGCTTTCCTTTTTAATTATTCGAAAACAAAAACAAAAGGACAACTTTTCAATAAGATTCTTTTCTTAGAATTCGACAAGGACAACCTTGAATCATGAAATCTTCATTGGCGAACATTTTTCTTTACTCTATTTATTCACATGTATTGTTCTGTGTGTCGATAATGTCTTTGGGTTTCTTCGTTTCCTCTTCAGTTTCTTGCGGTTCTAAATTTATTCATGTGTATTATTGTTTCACTAAATAAAGTTTGCTACTTAGTATAAAGTACGCGAAATCCAAAATGTGCAATCTAGAAACCCACGTTTCCAAGAAACCCTCTGAGTACCAGTGTTTTATTACCGAAATGTTTCAGATTGAATTCCCTGCTCGGCTATATTCCAGTACTTTTCATTAGTGTATGTTGCAGCAAGATACGAGACTGCATTGTAGTTCTCTGTGGAAATTTAGAGAGAAAGAAAGAAAGAGAAAACATAATGGGAGGGCAAAGTAACGACTTCGTTTCCGCTGAAAAGCAGCGTTTCTGCAGAATACGAGCCTGAATCCATTTGTAGTAATATTATGTTTATCCTACCATTATATTGAATCACCTTAATGATGATTGTAAAGGAACAATGTAACCCTGCTAGAAAATTCCTTTGTATAAGTAATAATAGAACTTGAACATTCGTTTATATAGTGAAATTTTGGATTATCTCAATTCTATTTTAATTAATGTTTTATAATAAATAATTAGAATAACATGAACTGCTAATTTAGCGAAGGAAATCACTATTATTTAAAATTTTACATTATGGGCACATTGAAATATTATTTAAACTTTACATTGATTTAATTTTACAACCTTTTAAGTCTATGGACAATAGCGTCTAATATTTTGTTATTACCGTTAGAAAACGAATGGGAAAGGTATCGTCCAAGGTCTGTATTTTCGACACCATCCCAGTATTAGGCTGTTAGGACTTACGGAAACTCTTTATTATTTCTATCAATATGGAAGGTGCGAAAGGGACTCGAACCCACACTGCTGGCCTTACTACTTATCCAAAGTCAGCGACCGTGGTCACTAGACAACTGGACAGATTTCTTAACAAGTAATAGTTAATATTATATGTTACCAGTGAACGTTTCATAAATTATTATCTAGAAAATAATGAATTGATATGTCCTTTAGGTGTCTCAGGCCCAGACCGGAATAGGGCTTAGTTTGCAGGTACCATCCCGACAATTTCCTGGTGTGACTGAAGGAAAACCCTGGAATACTTAAGTCAGGATAGGCGGCCTCTGTAATAGTTCCCAGAACCTTCTAATAGCTAAGTCAACACTGTACCACTGATCTACGGTAGCTCGGTATAGCTTTCAACATCTTAGTATTTTGATGTCAAGCCTGGAAATTACAACAAACACGTTCTGTTTGTGTACTAGTATTCGTAATACGCAGCATATTTTAAACTATTGCTACAAAGTGATTACACATTTCCATTGCAGAAGTGTTTAGTTATAGTTAAGATGAAAGTCTTACTATACATGGGGCGTGAAGCGTTTCGCATCCTAGAACATTGACCTTGAGTGTTCAAAAGTACCATTTATTTTCCAGGATTTTAGAGAAACTAAGTTAGTTCTGGAGCTCTTATTTCACCTGGAGCTTACTTGGAACCAAAAAATTATACTAACGCATACATTTTATCCAATTTGCAAAGAAAATAACAAACGTAAATTATAAAAATTATATTTTGTGCTATGTGCAAGATGAAAGCACAGAAACCTGAAATCGTTATTTTTTATCGTCATTTTAGAAATATACGGTTATGATTTGAGCAACACTTACACGTTTACAGTAGACTCTATTGTTACTTATTATTTTAATTCTGTAATAAGTGTAATTCAACTTCAGTAACATTTTGAGCTTCAGTGGTATGCCAATTTCGCTTCACTGGTTGCTGTGTTGTTCAGTAACACGTACGCACTTTTATTTATCTAGTTCTATAATCACACACGTTCTATGACACTCCGCTACACATAGCTGTAGACGCTACGCACAACTTTCTCAGACATGCTATCACTACACATGACACATACAGCTACACATTGTAGTAGTTACACGCAACACATACAGCTCCACACGGCTTATACGCTACGGAACGTTTTAATCACAATTGCTATCATTACACACGGCACATGCAGCTGCACAAGGTTGTATACGATACACAACACTTTCATCAGAAACGCTATAGGTACACACGGCATATATACATGGATGTACACACTAGACATAGTTTTAATCAGACGTTGTCGTTAGTAAAGCCTCATCCCCATATTTTAATCGCTTTGATTCCCCTAAAAAAAGGAGTCCGTTTAGTGTCTGAAACGTTGGTAATATTTCACAACAATAGTTAAGGTCCATGAATCCATTTATAGTAGTTATGAGTTCCAAATGTTCCAATCTCAACAAAGAACAGAAGTATTTGAGGCATGGGGAAAAAAGAAATGAGCGATGGAGACTCTAATTAAAGTAGGTTGATTCAAACTAAATACACTATACTGCAGTGCTCAACAATCTTTGTGGCCGAGATTAACTGCTTACTTATGTTACTCATAATTTAGTTAACTAAATTGTAAACATGAATAAATGTATCTCCTATTTCTGGACAGCATTAAATTTGAATATAAAGAATCAAGTTTTAACCGTACATTGGTGTAACTTCAGCCAATACTAGGACTAACGTATTGTTGTTGTCAACATTTGTCAGTCTTAAGAACGATGAGCAACAAAATTAAATCTTTTGTTTGGCACAATAAGAGAATGTATCTGATCTGAATAGAACTTTGCACGCTGAAGCCAGAGAGACAACTAGTTGTTCCACACCACGCACAACTTTGATGTTGCACGCAGGTGAAGATGCAAAGACACGAGTATAGGTACACATCAGTACAAAAAATCCTTCGGGGTAAAGGGAAGAGTGAGGCAAGAATACTACTCACGAAAGAAGTGATATCCATTTTGCGAATACTAAGTCTCTTAATTTTATTACAAGGAAAACACTTCCGCCATAGTGACACAAACAAAGTCACTCCCAAAATGTATATCACATCTTCTTTTAGTATTATTCTTGCGCCACGTTTCCCTTTAACTCGAAGGGGTTTCTGTACTGGTATCACTTATTTTGTAAGGTTGCCTATTAAAACAAAGTGCATAGTCTTCATACAAAAGGTCAATTTTGGACCATGGTAGGTTCCGTATCTCAAAAGCGGTAACTCCTATTAAAAAATAAACTTCAAATTGTCTTTACGAGGCCCGCAATTGACCCCGCAACTCCCCTAGTACCAACCATTAAGGCTAAAACAAAAAGACAGAAAGAATGACAGACACAATTTTCTATCATTTTTGAAACTTTTGTGATTCGGCTAAAAAAAGTCATAACGTTTGAACCCCTTCACCAATTGTGACGTGTTATACACCAATTAAAAGGTATTGAAGCGTACATTATAATACCGAAGTTTCGGTCGCCTATATAGTCTTGGGTCAATGCTGTCATATGAAATGTGAAATTCTTAATTTTTCTTCGAACCTCCCTAGGGGATCTCAGGGACGTCCTACCGACTCATTTTTTTTCTGTCTTCAGTCAGTCAGTCAGTCTAAATGGCGTTTGTTGAATGAAGTATCGAGCAATACAGCTCCTGCCTTCCATTGGATTGAACCATGACGTGATAAAGAAGCGTATGGGAAGTGAATGAGAAGCAACTGTTGCATCCCCACAGCAGTAGAAGTGTACAGAAATTGTTGATATCTTGATATATAGATAAAAATAACAGAATGGCGTAAGAATCATTTCTGCATTAGAGGAGAGGAGTTCTGGAACTTGAAGCACGATTGGTGGGCGGCGTTATTCCATTTGCTAGAAATTTCTGGTCGCTAGATATCAGGTGACTAACAGTTTTTATTTCATGGCCGAATAGATCTTGGAACGTAGCTTAAAGTGAAGAAAAATATTGAAGAAAATTTCGAAAAGTGTTGTGGGAACAGAAGGTGTGTTGGTATTTGTGGTACTGGTAAGACCTCACTATGCAGAAAAGTAGCACTGGCGATGGCACATTTAGATTCTGTACTATGGGTTTTGATTTACTACTAAATCCTCCTATACTGATATTTAGGTTCACACCATACTATAACTACTGACAATTCATACGTCGCAAGCCCTTTGCCCGCTGTGTCAGACGCTTTGTGTAGGTCGAACAGCAAATATGAGGGACCGAGTGCTTATCCTGTTCTCCCATTTTACACCAAAAATATACCTCATATAAGTTTTTTTCGCTAGGGTCGTTTGAATATCAACTCCCATACACAAAACAACAGTTGTTTCGGTGATTTTTCAGATTTCCTTGGTATATTTCGGCCGTCTGTTGCACAATTCCTAGAACTGTGAATCCCTAACAACAACATCATACTGCAATGGTTCGTACACTATTGCAGTCTTTAAAGCACGTCACGCTACATTCCTGAACACTCTGCTAGGTGGAGCCACCTACTGTCATCATAGCTAAACTAGGGGTGATAGACATATTCCGACTATACACTTGTCTTTAGAGTGCCAGGTTCTCTTCGACACATATTCCATATTCGTGTGCCAAAAACCTTGTTGACCAGTGTACTTAATTAGAACTGTATATGGAAGTTCGCACTGCATAGAAGCTGAGCAAAAGTTGTTAAAATAAATGGATAAGGAAGAATGGCGTTTCAAAACTATCCATGGTGCTGTAGGTGAAGAAAGAAATTTAAAATCCATTTAATCGCTAAACTTGGAGAGTCATTTTTTGTGTAACAATAAACTTGTTCATATTAGAATAAACATCTAACATTTATTACTTACCGTATGTGTTCGTTTCAGAAGTACTCGAATATTTATTAAGGCTTCACCAATATCTGCAGAATATCTTATATTTCCCAGTATTTGTGTTTTGTGCTATGAGTGTAAAGATTCTCCCGGAGTGATGGATGTAGCTAGTTTTACCCAACTTGTGTATTTTAGGTGGATTGATTTTATTTGAACACTGATTTCTTAATTTATACACTGTAAGCATTTTAATATATGCAATATGTTTATCCTTAATTTTTAAATTTTATCTTTATATTATCATTACAACAAAACCAAGTAAGATTTAGAGCAAATCGAAATAATTACGTATATTTAGATCAAGTTAGATTTTTCTTATTTCCTTTTCCTTTTATGTTCCTTTCTCTCTCTCTCTCTCTCTCTCTCTCTCTCTCCTCTCTCTCTCTCTCTCTCTTCCTCTCTGTTTTAATCAAGGTCTTCCTTATCGTACTCTGGTTGACGATAAAAATAGTCGAGAAGAACCATTGCACGATCCAACAAGTGTTTAGCGCATGAAAAATTCCTAAAAGGATCCAATCTCGCTGATTCCCGAGTTAATGCCGTCTTCACGTAACCTAATCTGACCCAGTCACGTCACTGACCCTGCCACGTGACCTTGCACTGAGAGGGGTTTTCGAAGGGATTCACAACCAAGATGGGAAACAGAGAGAGAGAGAGAGAGAGAGAGAAAACGAGAGAGCACGGAAGAGAGTCACGCTTGACAGATCGGTTCATGAATACACCACGAGGTAAAAGGAAACGCTGTGAATATTCTGTGGAAGTCAATGCAGGAACGATGTTCGTATCAACAGGATTTCGACTTTAGCTTCTTTGTAAAAAATAAAAAGACGTGTCTTGCACAGCAAAGTTTCATATTTCTGAAAAAACGAGAAAACTGTAATTGTGTGGACTTACGTGAAGGTCTTTTTACTTCCCTTATACTTGTGTTACTATTACTGTTCTACTGTGCTAATAAATTAATATAGTGTCATCTACATAAAGATTTTACAAAATATGACAATTTATACCAGGGTATATCAACATGGTCTACGTTAAGGCAATTTCATCTAAGAAATGCCGCGTACACGTAATGGACGAATGTACAGATGTTCTTAATATTATAGATAATTAATAGGAAATTGGATTTATGAGTTGTGTAGGTGCGGTTAGATCTATCACAGAATCAGTGATGGCTTCCATATTCACTTTGTATACAATGAACTTAAATGGTAAAGAAAACCTATTTGGTTCATGATATATTCTTTTATTTTTGAGTTTTCAATATACTTAGACACGATATTTATTGTCTCAGAGTTCATTATCTTTGCACATTTGGATTAAGTGAAGAAGCAGCGTTGGGTTAAATGAAAGAGTAACATAGGCTAAAATTTTTCCTGCAATAACAGTTCATTAAATTCAATTCAAATTGGATTTTTATATGTATTACCTTATTTTACAAATAAAGCAACATCTCTGATATTGATGCTAATATATCTGTCAATGTTTTGCAACCTTTCAGAAAGTTTCTGTACGAACAAACAACTATATCTTATATTAACTATTATATATTCCCCACACTATTTTATGTTTTTAAAGTCGTTTATTCATACCTCAAATGTGCTATTCCTATTTTCCTTACTTTTTGTATATGCTTTTTACTTGCAATTAATATTTGAACACTGAAAAAAATAGTTGTTTTAATTCAAGACTTTTCAGTATCCCAGGCTGACTGCAACTTTTGCACAACAAACTGTGTTGATTTCGGTGATTTAAAATAATAGATGAGTTTGTAATACTGATTCTGCACAATCGAGGGTGTCATATTAGCACTTACACAGTGCTGAATCAACATTGACAACAAATTCATGGTGTTGAATCAGCGAAATCAACACAGGTTGTTGTGTTGATATACCACAAAAACGTGTTTGTCACCCTGGAGTAACAAAAATTTATGAATTTACAGCCATCAAAGGTTGTCTTTTTACACAAACCAAAGTGTATCAATAATGTGGCTCATATTGATATGAATTATTGCTTAAACAGAGCTACGAAAAACATACTATTTATCAGTTATATCGTCATATATATTGAAGTTCGATGCAAAAATGAAATCGCTCTTGGTTTGTTAGGAAATATTGGTAACCAAGTGTATGCAATAGCTATTTAGAACACGATTCTGAGAAAGTAGGTAGGGAGAAAGCGTACGAGATTCACTTTCACTAAAACTTGAAACAACTCCTCAAACTTTCTATAAATGTTACGTGTACTCCCTGAACACACAAAATAGACAATATCAGAAACGAATTTCCCAAAAGAGCTGGAAAATACGTGAATTATTGGTTTACAATGCACTTTCAATTTTATAAAGAGATACAGTCATATATATATATATATATATATATATATATATATATACAGAGAGAGAGGGAAATGAAGGAATACAGGACCATTTTTGAAGATACTACTCCTTGCATTTCACCGATGTGACCAAGGAAAACCCTGAAAAGAATTAAGTGAGTATGGGCAGCCTTTGGAATTGTTACAAGGACCTTCCAAATTGCTAAGGTAATGCCCTTACAACTGAACTATAGCCACTTGGTGCATACTATGACATAAACTGATTACCAATCGGAGAGATTACGTCCATCGACAAGCACATTTCCCTGCTTGTTGACCCATCGTGTAGTGTCTACAAATAACTTCCGAACACAGAAGTGTCTGAAGCACTGACTTTCTTCTTCGAAAGAGACTCGTCTATACTCACAAGCACAGAAAACACGCCTCCTGAAGCTATGTAATTCAGTGCTTAGAGGAGCATAAATAGATATCTACCAACACTTCCAAACCAAGGCAACAAGCAGACTTTAATCGATACTGTTGTTTTATGCTTTTATTGTTTGGACGATTATCAAGTAATTAAATTTAATTTTTAATTTAAACGAAGAATATGTTTAGCATTCTTCTTTAAAGCTCAGAACTTGGACACTCTTCCGGGAATATAAAGTTATGTATTAAAAAAAAACACACACTTGAATATTTTGTCCTGGTTCTCAACCTTTCCTATTAGTTCTCAACCTTTATACAAGAGACTATTCTTACATTCAATCAGTGATATAAGTTAGGGCGTTCGATTTTAAATTTAAGTTAAACTTGATAACCTGATTCCTTGTTTTCGAAACACTAACAATTTTAATAACAAAAGAGGAAAGTGTAAATTTATATTAACAAGTGAGTAATACAATTGAAAAATCTTCATTGTGTATATTTTTAAATTGACAGCTGGCTTCACAGCTTACATAAGTTTGACCATTTTAAATTAAAAAAAAAACTTTATACAGTACAATCTATAATAATACTGTACAAACAACTTGCTATTCTACACTCTTTTCTATAGTATATTTGGGGACTTAATACTGAATAAATATGAGGATTCTTAGTAAGGATTTGAATTCTAACTTCAAAGTTCAGACCTATAACGACTAGGTAGAGAGAATTTCAAATTAGAGACTTCGCCATCAAACCCGCTGGTATAATCGCGCTATCTTTAACTTATTTTTAATATGTTATATTTCAAGCCAAAAGTTCAGATAAGACAAAAAATGATATATGATACCTCTAAATATTACCGAAACAACAAGTAATAATGATAATTATTATTAAACAAGTCTTCATTCTCCAACAGAACTTGTAGTTGGATATCCAATTACTCTTAATAAAAAGTTTTGTTCAGATGAAAAATAAGCAAATGAAACAGAACAGAGAAATTAATCGGGTGCAAACGAGTTTCGGGAAACTGTTTTGGAAACACTACGAACTCTGCTTCCTACCGCAAGTGGATGTAGAAACCGCCTCTGCTTCTTTCACCGCAACTTTATCAACCGCACGATCATGTATTATCGTAACTTTACGGGAACAAACCGAAAAGTGCTTTTGCTACCTGTGTTCCACTAGAAGCTTGTGGTTCCAATGGTCTGTCTGGAAATGCAGTACATGTGTAGTTAGTTATTTGTGAAGACAATTTTCCGCTCTGCAGAAACTCTTCGCCAAAGTTAAAGTAGTTTCAGAAAGATACTTCTGTGTGCGCGGTCTTTTTCGTGTGAAGAAAAGCTCAAAGATGGTTACCCACAGCGCTGACCACTATAGAAGATTATTGTATGAAGTATATTTAATCTAATTTTATTATGTATATAGTATTCATCTTTGCTTATTCATAACACAGAAAGAAAATATTAGGTTTTACAGCTTGGCGGATTCGAAAAATAGTACCTTTCAAATTACATCATTACAGCATAAAAAAATACTTTTGAAATTGCAGTATAAGTGTACTAATGGTATACATAAAATATTTATTTATTTATTTTACTTCGCCATATTAATTATGTAGGAATTAAGATCGATAAAACCCGTCCTTACACTGAACCACGAAGATGGATACAAAGCTCTTATAATGAGTGAGCAAAATACCAACCTTTGAACTTTCTTCTTCATTTGGTGCTTTCTCAGTCCCATTTAGTCATTTTCCCGCCTCCATAACATCGCCGCACTGTTACCCTGCATCTGTTTACAATATGGCGTTTCCTTAACACGGGTCCCGCACCTGTCCGCTGTGTCCATTTTCTTTCCTACCAGTTGAAAACACTTTTGCGAAATGTACTGCTTTTCTATTGTGCTTGTGTTGTTATTATGTCTGTAACATGACGCATAACTTCCCAGTGTTTCTATCTGCCTGCATTATCATGAATGTCTGCCAACGCTAGGACAATTTCTCGATTCCAGTCCATAGAAATAAACTGGTTTGTAGTTAAATAAGTCGTCAATCAAAGTTTGAAGAGCTTTTTCGTTATGCAAGAAATTTTACTTTGATATTGGTGGCTAGAGAACGATAAAAGTTTGAATCTGATGATACAAGATCTGGTGAATAAGAGTGATGTGGAAGGACTTTCCAATCAAGCTCCTGGAAAAATGTTTTTGTCATGTTAAAACAGTGCAGGCGTACATTATTGTGTTGCAGCAATGCAGCGACACTTGATGCAGTCTTTCCGGTTTGAGTTGTTCGCAACGAACGTCAGCAGTGATTGTTATTTTTCTGGAGAGCAATTACACGGCGCCATTGTTGTCCCACAGACGCTTAACGTTGTCTTCTGTGCTTCTGAATGGGGAGCTGTTCGTTACGGCACAACCAATCCTTTCTTTTTGATGTTGACATAAAGGCGCCATTTCTCAGTCCCAGTAACAATCCTGGACAGGAATGATCGATGTATTTCTTGAGCTAACCAATAACGAGCAAGCAAAGAAGCACTCTCAAATTTCTGTTGTTTCCGCTTAAATCGTGCACTATCCACACACCCAATTTCCGAACCTTTCCCATGGAATGCAAACGTCACGTGATGCTTGACTGGTCATCATTAGATTTGCTAATTCTCTGGTTGACTGAAGTAAATCATCGTGAATCAACAAGTTTAAACGGTCTACATCGAAGCCTTATTGTCTTCCTGAACGTGGACAATTACTAAGGCAGAATTGCTATGTTTAAAACGATTAAAGCATTTCCTTGCCGAACTTTCTCCGATGGTATTCTCCTCGCACACGGCGCAAATGTTTCTTGCCGTCTCCCCTGCTTTTACTTCTCTGTTAAACTCAAATTGAAAAATATGTCGGAAATGTGTCTTTTTTCTTCACCTGATACTTCATTTTGTTTGGAACACAAATTGCACTAAATTTCTTAAAACTGGAAAATTTAAGGCGTATTCATAACAGTATCACTTCAAATGATAAATAGTAAACAAGCTTCTAGAAACGGCAGTGCTGCTAGGCCACACATAGAAATAGTGATAATATTGTCAGTGGATATTTGTGTTGCGTGACTATTACCAAAAGAGATAACGCTATATTTAATTTGGACACGTTCCCTTTTGATGGCAGCTCGTGGACATGTTATCTTTTGATTTGAACATGAAAAGAAACTCCAAGAACAGGCAAAACATATGACGAGAAGTCATTTATTAAACAGTCATAGTCACGAAAATAGCAAAATTCCTGAACAATAAGAAACATTGAAACAACCATGCAAGTTGCTACAAAATTTATTATAGAAAATAATGCCAAACATAGAAATGTCGTTCCAACGCTGTAGGATCTTCATAATTAGTGTATTTGTTGAAGAAGAAAGGTAAACTTATGTAGAAACGCTAAAACAATGGTGTTTAAGGGGAACGGAATATAGGGTAGCTAAGCATGTTCCCTCTTTCTCTTCTTGACGATTGACCTAAAGTCGTCGAGACTACTCCGTGGTGCGATAAGCGTGTAATCTTTGTGGCAGATTTGTTTTGCCAAAGTAGGCTTCCAAATCCCTTATATTAGAGAACACTGAATATTATTTGCTCGTCATTAGTTTCATCTGATATTTCTGACATGATGTTGAATTTAGGTCCATGGTTGCACCTACTCTTCAATGCATTCTGTTAAGCAAGTGATTAAGGCGAGAGCTTTCGTTTTTTATTCATGAAATTACAATAACGATTACTTTTGTTCTTCTGCAGTATTATCCATTACAAAATACCTTAGTTTCGAATATTTGAATGACCAAACCAACTATAACTTGGATCTGTTATGCAAAGCAGGGGGTGTCCATTACCGGTACGGCAAAGTCAGTTTGTGCCCAGTTATGGACACTCACTATTTATTACTGAGTTGAAATCAAAATCCTTGATTGATTGGGTTGTTATTAAGGTCCTAACCAAGCTGATCAGCTTCTAAGGACAAGACTTACAGTTTTGGTAAAGTGGGATCTGAATCACTCCGTTCAACAGCTCTCATGGGGATTGAACTCATAAACACGCGCGCAGAAAATGAGCGAGCTGAGCTCTCCGCTACTCCGTGGGCAAAATCATAATTCTGTTAGTTGTTTTATTTCAACTTGGGAAAGATTATTTACTCTTTATGACCATACGTTTGTCAGAACAATTTTTGGTTCCATTTCTTTCAATAATGGACGCGGGAATGCCCATTGATGAAATGATTTGTTTTAATATTGGATACTATTCATGGCAAGTTAGAATTTGTATTTTTATAGTCACAAAGAATCCATGGCCGGGATAGGGTAGGGGAAAGGAAGCGGAAAGGAGTCGAACAGGTCTAAGTTGAAGGTATCATTAGGGCATTTACCTGTTATGACTGAAGGAAAACGTTAAAACCTCAGTAAGGAAGGTCGATAGCTGTTTTCGAACCCAGGACCTTCGATTTATCACTCTGTGGAAATCCATGAAGCAATAAGATAATCGAAGAACAGCATTAAACTTATAATCGTGTTTACTACTTATATTCGGAACATCAGTAATGATTATTTACATAATTTTGGGTTATATAGTATGTCCATTACTGGGCGTCCATTACCGGAACGTCAAGGTTTTTCTGTGTCCAAAAACACTGTCAGACAAGAAAGCGTGATTTTCTTTCAAACAGTGTATGTAGATGAAAGTAATTGGTAGAAATATCTAGAAGAAAGCATGGAGAATATGTAACACTATAATTTGATCAATACATTTAAACTGCATTTAAGTTAAAAATTATAACGGTGAACAGTGTCCTTAAAGTATCAATTACTGGTTCGTTTCACTTATTCACAAATACAGAACCAAACTGGACACATTCTTGAAGACAATTATTTGAAAACTATATAGAATACGTGAACATTTAATATTGAGTTAGTTATTTGCATGATAAAATTACTTTAATTGCAAATAGATTTGTGTGATTATATACCAACTGAATCATATTTTTAATTTTCTTATACAGTAGTATTATACTAATTTATTTTGTAAATACTATCTCGTAAAATCTATACATAAGGTTTCGATTTTTTTCATCTGCATTGAAGAAAAAACATGACCAACATAGTCTTCAGTCAAAAATATTTATGCAATTAATAGATGTAAAATTAAATTCTTAGATAAAGTACTTTTCAACTTTTTACTTCCATACAGATTCCCTAGTAATATAATTTTATTAAACCTGTTATAATTTAGTAATGTCCACGTATATATTACTACGTGTATATCTGATAGTATTATTTTTGTAACAACCAGCAAGTGAATCATGTACATGTTAATGTACTTCTCGCTCTAAACACTTTACGTTACTGTGTCAGTAAATTTTACGGCCATTAGCCAAGTCAAGGTTTCCGTCTGTTGAAAGTTGGTTTAATTGTAAGAAATCACCTGAACCATAACGTTAAATATGAATTTTCTAATCTATGTAAAACTTAACCATTTCTTTTCGATTGTCTCGTACACGTAACTCGCTGCCTTGTAATAAAGGGATCTCGGGTTCGATTCCTGGTGGGGACACAAGTGGTTTGGAGCCCACATTAAACTGTAGGTTCTGTCCTTAGTAGCTTACCAGCTCGTTTAGGGTGTTAATAATAATTTAATCAATCAATCGTACATAAACTACTGCACTGAAGAAATGTCAGTATAGCTAAAACAAAAAGTACTATTTCGATCAATTATATTCAATGTAGCTCCCACCGAAAAGTGAAACAATTACCCATCGAATATCATGAACTGTAAAGTGGTATATAAGCTTTAAAACTGAATGGATACTGGCTCGATCTTCAGCTAAATCAAAAGAAAGTAAAAAATGATATTTTGAAACTTGCACTCGTAAATTCACTTTTTCTAGATATATTTTTTGTATGCAACTGACATGTTTGTGTAAATTGCATCAATATGTTGGAATTCTTTCTAACTTTCTTTCAAAAAGAGAATTATGTAATTAGTATTTCATACCTTAAAAATATCGGGATACAAATTAAAATATTTTATTGCTTGAGTTGATCTGCAGTGACGTGAGGCGCCAAGTACGGAAGACTCGAAAAGAGAAAATTGTACTCACAGAAATGTAGAATGGAGGTGTGTAGTGTCAAAAGCTGTTGTATCCATTCCATCATTTTTTTCAAATGTTGATCAAAGAAAAAATTACAAACACATCTTGTAGCAAATTTAGATTGTTTTTAGTTTTTCTGGTCTCAGTGTTTCAGTTTCTTCACTTTAAAATTTGTCCGAATAGATATAACGGCTTTTTGATACTATATACCTAAATTTTCAATCAGTTTCTTTTGTCAAACTAATTTATTTACAACAGCATACTGTAACATTAATTGTCCACAAGTGTAGTAAATTTTACAGATGGAGTTGGTCTACTGCTCTCATGCTGACGAGACGTGTTGGGAGAGAAGAACCGAAGCTCTTAACTGCGATCGCCACTGTCTTTTATTCACAGCAGCTTCCCAATTGTCCTCACGATGCTGGGTCAACACCGAAATTGTGAGCCCCCACCGGGAATCGAACCCGGGAATATATATAACAACGCCAACCAGGATTGTAACTGAGGTCCAAACATTCTGTAGTCTGATACACTACTTATAGCGCTACATTGCCAAATTTCCTGCCTGGCCTCTTTCGTTGTAATTATATAAAAGCCAAGCTTAAACTTTGATAGTTATATTAATACTACAAAATGGAATATTATTGCATATCAGTTACAGAACATTAGTTAACAATTGTGGGGTATTTTGTTTTGGTTATATCTGGCTAATTTCTGAATATTTTATATGCTTGGCACAAACGAATGAGTAAAATAGACATAAATAAATTATGTTGTTTAATGGAACAAAGTTGGTTTGTTTGATGTAGCAAACAATGATCTTAGTAAACAAGTTGTCACCCTGGTAATTGCCGTAGCATACAAAAAAAAGCACTTTAATGCGATATTATTTATTGTTAATGAACGTACAGTTGGCCTTAAATAAATAAAACTTTGTTTGGGCTCTATTTGAATAAATCATTTTACTAACCATAAACAAAGGATTTTTATCTGTGCATCATTAATTTCTTGGCCGGATACAGCAATAAGATGTTATTGTTTTTTGTGCTTTTTAGTAGATAATCGTTTTAAATATGATTTTTCTTTGCTCTGTAAACTGGTGATATACGATGTTCTTTGCAGTACTTTAATACTGATATACAAAGCAGAAAATATAGTCAACATAAATGTAAAAGCAACTCTCACCCTCCTTTGGTGAATTCTTTGAATATTACGCCTCCTGAGTGGTTAAAATCGTAAAGTACTGAAACCAATCATGTATTTTCTTTCTCTCACTCTTTTGCAGAAGTTCTATCAACACTATTTCCTTACTTTACCAGAATTGACTGCTTCTCCCTATCTTTATGTGTATGTTCTCCCTTTTCCCCATTTCCAACTTTTCGTTCTTCACACTTTAGAAAAACCTTTTTCCTCATGCACGTAGTTTCTCATCTCTTACCTTCAGAAGATATTGGCTAATCCATGCTTTCTTGCCTCACTGAAATATGGATCAGCCCATCACGATGTGTAAGAAGCGAGGAACTAGTCTCTTCGTCTACGTTATGCATGAGGAACATCAAGAATGCTACATCACCTTTGTACGTTTTCATCAGCATCTCCGTACTTTTCTTCGGTTTACTGCTGGCACTGACGAGATCTCTTTCATTCTTTCCATATCTTCTAAATATTGTACAAAAATATTTTGGAAACATAGATTCACTTTCCTTGTGTTTTCATAAAGAAAGGTAACCTATAAAATGAGATAAACGAAGGTAAACCTACCGTCATTTAACCCAACATCACTCTTCAGAAAATTCTACGTAAAATGGAAAATGAAAGAAAAATTAATATAAACGAAAAACATACCTTCTAGTTGTTGTTTGATGCCAAATATTTTACTAATCCTTTATGTGCTCCTAGTGCTCTATGAATCTATGAAAGACATTTTTTTTATTATTATTTATATGACAAAAAACATTAAATTTAAAAAAAAATCAATGTAATTTTGTTTGGGGGTCAATCCATATTAAGTGGTCCAGTGTAGATTGCTTGATATATTTATTTTTTTTTAAAAATATTTATATTCCCTATATGTGAATAATTCAAAACGGGTATTCTTTAATTTTTATCCTCACTGATTGATTATTGGAGGTCAGTTTTATATTCCGGCGCATTTCAAAATTTGTATTTGCAGACGTTTACGAAAAATGTAATATGTACGGACTAGTTTATCATAGGACATTCAAATAAAATAATTTCTTCCTTTAAAGTATACTTTATGATTTTAGTCCTGTATATGAAAAGTCTAAAACGTAATCGACCTGGTCAAAATGGCATCCAAATGTGATTGCCGGAATATAATAACATGTCGTTTTTTAGGGTGCTGTTTCGCATAGAATGAGTTGAAGAAGTTGATTGTGAGTATTGAATGTTTACGGAATATGAAGGCTGATTTAAGGTTCCTAAATTTGTATATTTTTTAAATGTATTTTATGAATTTTTCAGGCTCCATATCTCTGTTGGAGGACAAGATAAAAATTTAGTTGGTTCACATGTATTCACTAATATAAGAATAACCTATGGTAGAAATTTAAACTTAAATATTTGTGTTTGAAAATCAAATTTTAAGCAATATAGTTTTTACACAATGTGTGCGTGTATAAGAATACTATATGGTAGAAATGTCGACTTTAAGATATGAGTTTGAACGGCGTTACAGGTTTGCAAAATGGGATTGAATAATGCTTGAATATTGGATGTCCATTCTACTAGCAAGCCAGATAAATTGCTTTTTTAGAGTGTATGTACTTATACGCTGTATAATGAGAAACTACGGTAGAAATTTCAACTTTGATAATAAAACTTTCAGTAGAGTTGCAGATTTGCAAAGTAGAAATGAAAATGGTCGTTCACGCTTTGGTAAATATGTTATATTACAACTAGAATTTGGAGGCCGGGGTCGCTTAGTGGTAGGGCGTTTAACTCTGGTGCCTGTTTTCGTCGGTTTATCCCGGCTTGTGCCACATGTGCTTTGTGTTGGACAAACACCGTGAGCGTGTTTTTTTTTCGGGGTTCTTCCGTTTCCTTGTACTTTCTTTATTCCACCCATTCTCTCATCATCCGTTCGACCTGGGCGAAATTGCCTAAAAACCCTAAAATAAAATTTAATTCACCACACCAAAGAAACTGTGAGTACTTAAAATAAAACGATGTGATCTGTATACAAACTGGCGGTAGCTCGAAGTTCGAAAATGCCTATTCTTTACATTTTTAACCTAACCTAAGTATCGAACAGCAGTATACGAGTTGTTCCAAGGTACACATTTTTGTATAGTTGAAAATTTGGTTTCCCAAATATATCCTGTGACTTTTTTTTTTGTTGTAGTAGCAATACAACACATTTACCACAGCACAAAAGAGCTATAATCTTCTCCCCATTTGCAAATTCGTAACTCTATTCAAACCCAAATACAAGAGTTTAAATTTCTACCGTTGATTCTTCTTACATAAGTGCATAACATATGAAACAATTAGATTTTTATCTAGTCTCCCAGAGACATTGAGCGTCAAATATTCATAAACTGCAAATGTTTGGATTTTTTTTTAAATATAAAAAAGGAAGCACATATCAGCCTTCATATACAGTACACTTCCAATATACTTTCATAGGTAATAGTGCACACAAAATAAACTTTGGCATTCAACTCCTTTTGTGCGAAACAGTACCCCGAAAACCGGCATTTTTTTTATTCCTACAATCACATTTGGATACCATTTTGACCAGTTCGATTACGTTTCAGGCGTTTCATATAGAGGACTAAAATTATAAAGTAGACTTTAAAGAAAAAAATCGTTTTTATTTGAATGCCCTATGATAATCACTCAGTGAGGATAAAAATTAAAGAACACCCGTTTGAACAATTCACATATAGGGAATATGGTAATAAAATATTTTTTTGAAAGAAATAGAGCAACCAAAAGGGGACCACTTCATATGGATTAATCCCCAAACAAAATGAAATTCGATTTTTTTAATTTTCTTTTTGTCATAAGTAGAAAAAGAAACACTTTTGTCTTTCATAGATTCTTAGAGCACTTCTTAAATTTTTATTTAAAAAATAATTTGGTGCGTTATCTCCTCTGCGCAAGTCTTCCATTTTTTTTCTAAGTCACTGGATAATGCACGACCAAAGTAACTTTTTTTTCTTGAATCTGCTCATTTTTATGAGCCTGTGAATACATTTCTAAAGCTACAACTAAATTAGATGTTGAGATACAAGTGTTTGTAATGTTGAATACAGTCTAACCGTGGAGCTAATAATTATTAAAATATAGTGAAAGTTAATAATTATTAAGAAACTTTGATCCGTTGTCGCTCAGAAGTTTCGAGAGATAATCAGATAAAATTTCACACACCTTCCTATGTAGAAAGAAATTACACCACGTTTCATGATAATCGTAGATAGCGTTTGTCAAAATTAAATTTGTGAGCTTCTCTGTGAACTAACGTTTATAGAATTAACTATCCGTTGTCAGATTCAGGTTTTACAAATTTGTTCTACCATCTGGTTCTAATATCTTGATTGAGTCAATGACGTCACGTCTGACAATCTACGGTTCTCCGTAAAAACGTTTGATCACAGAGAAGCTCATTGTGTTGAATGCAGCCATTAATTCTGGAATGGTTAAGCAAATGCAGCCATTAATTCTGGAATGATTAAGCAAATTATTTAAATTTGTTTTAAAAATTAGTGAAGCACTGACAACAATGTGAAATTGCTGATAAATAACTTAATTTTAACAATATTAAATTCCCCAATTATTCCAGAACCAAGGTGATGTAATGACTACAAACAGGCGAGTCTTAAAATTAAGTATAATTTATTTATATTTTAGTGTTATTTTATTTTTAGAGAGACAAATTATCGAATTCAGCAATAACTGTAGTAAGAAGATTAGTTTTCGTGATCTGAAGTTACCAAATTTACGTACTTCTGATTTGAAGAATTTAATTGTGCTTCAATAAAGCTCCATGTTGATTCTCCAATTGCGTTTCAATAATGATATCACAATAATGTAATAAGTGAGTATAATAATATTTTCCAGTATTGTTTTGAAATTAAGGAATCTGCTGCATTTAAATAATGTGAATAATGTATAGTTTGCTCATGTATAATATTACCATTATTGTAAAAGTAAGTTGTTGTTTTTTCACCCGATTACAAGATTAAATTACCGCATTTTGCTGGCGTATTAGGCTCACCTTTTCCCTTTACAAATGTTCCAAGCCCCAATTGTGTCTTTTAAGTGTACGTTACAAATGTAAAAGGATACAATGTATTTTACGCTTCATCTCTTGACTGTGTCCTCCATTATTTCGAGTAAAAGATACTGAAAAAAGTATCGTTAAGGCATGGTTCTAGAACGCTGCTCCCTTTCCCCGGATCATTTACCATATCGCCTTTAGGAAAATGAAGTTTTTATTACATTTATTATCCACTAACATGAACTAACCCAACTTTTAGTCGCAAATCAAAGGTAAATAGAATTAATTTATTATTTGTTGTAGTAGTTTATAAAGATGTGGAGGCCAGCAAACTAGAACTGTCTCCACAGTTCGTGTGCAATCAGATTCATAGAAATTGGTTACGTTTTGTAAATTCGATCATTAGAACTATATGACAATATTGCTCTATTTCGTATAAGAGTTAAAACAAACATACTTTGTGCTTTCCGGACAAAGTTACTCCGAGATACCACATTGTGAAATTCTGGAGTCTCCTAAATTTTAACACGCCAATTTCTATAAATCTGAGCGTACATTTTTGTACACATCTCTGCCGTTTGTGTAAGTTTCGTTCACGAAAGTGTAAAAAATTCACAGTAAGTGTCGAGAATTTGTTACTGTATGTCTTTCTGAAGATAAATTGAGTACTCTTCATATTTTTTTCACAACTACTTCTTATTAACTTCTTACTCTCATATTGTTCAGTGTTCCATTGATAAAAAATCGAACTTACTCACTTGTATATTGACCTTCAACTAATATACAGTAGAAAAACGTGAAAAACCGTAGCTTCATGGTTCAGGTGACTACCAATGAAACGTTCCAGATTCCATTCCTGTTCTCGATAACAAAATTTACTTGTTTTTCTAAGAAATAATATCAACTTATTAATGCAATCTTTAAAACCTACTGGTTTAAATTTTGACAGATTTAAAGTGAAAAAGAAAGTGATTAAAATTGTGTGTTCAAAAGATATAAAAAAATACATTTTTTTCTCCACAATATGAACACACGAGGATTTTAGAATAGAATCTACGTATCAATACGTCTTGTGTGTTGGTTACTTTCAAACTAAATGTAATTCCATACGCGTGATAAAATGACGATAAAGCATCAGCTAAGTTTTCCTAAAAGTAATTATGTAAACTGGGGGAAAAATTTAAGTTGTGTAAACGTAAAGAAACCATATTCTTCGGTCTCTAAGTCCGCATGATAATGAGAAACAAACTTCTTAATTATTGAAATTAAATATACAGATGCTTATCAGAATAATGGAAACACCTGAACGAAAGTGCAACTTACCAGATTAATATGGTGTCGGGCCACCTTTCGCCTTCAGAACAGCCTTGATGCGACGTGGAATGGAGGCATAGAGGTCGTGAATGGTAGCAAGTGGAATATTACACCATTCCTCGTGCAGGGCATCGGCCAGTTCTGTGACAGAGGATGGAGGTGGAAATCGTCGCCGGAGTCGTGTTTCCAAGATGGACCACAGATGTTCAATTATGTTGATATCTGGGGATTGGGCGGGCCAGGGGAAGTGTTGAACTTCATCCCGATGTTCCTCAAACCACGCTGCAACAACTCCAGCTGTGTGAATGGGTGCATTATCATCCTGGAATATGGCGTCATTGTCCGGGAACAACATCCGGACCATAGGATGCAAGTGGTCTCCTAAAATTGCGACATAATCGTTGGCAGTGATGCGTCCGCGAAGTGTGACCACAGGACCCAATGAAAACCATGATATTGCGGCCCACAGCATCACCGTGCCGCCGCCATGTTTCACAGTTGGGCGGAGACACTGCAGATCATACGCTTCTTTGGGCGTTCTCCACACATAAACACGGCCCGTGGTTTGGAATAAGGTGAATGGTGACTCATCCGACCATACCACACTTTTCCAGTCGTCAACGGTCCAAGTTGCATGGTCGCGGCACCATTTGCGGCGTGCTAAAGCGTTCTGGTCCCTGATGAGAGGTTTGGCCGTGCAACACGACCCCGTAAGTTCATGTCATGTAATTCGCGGCGGACTGTGATTGTCGAAACAGGTTGGGGGAGGTGCTGATTGAGTTCCTCCGTCACTTGCGCCGCAGTGGCACGACGGTTCCGCGTGACAATGCGCTTTAATACCCGGCGTGCCCTGTCACTGATGCTTTTCTTCCGCCCACTGTTCCGCTTCCCCGATGTGGTTTTCCCGTGTGTTGTGTAGGCTGTCATCACCTTCGACACTGTCCCTGGCGACACACCTAACACACTAGCCACTGCCGTCACACTCACTCCACATAACCGTGCACCAACAATTTGCCCTCTTTGAAACTCTGAAAGGTCTCCCATTTTACACTACCTCCGTCTGCTGCAGCCACTGCACACTCCTGTTCCACGACACCTGACGTAGTATGGAGACCGACCTAACACATCACCACCAGCAGTCCGGCGCTGCGGTCGCCACGACACCACTGCCAACCCATACATCTGACGTGTTGCCAAACTACAGGTGTTTCCATTATTCTGATAAGCATCTGTATATTTAGGAGATTTTTTCTCAGTCTTGTAAAATATCGTCTAGTTTTCTCTTGTATACATTATATGCCGCTTCAGAAAGGAAATAGCAATTCCCCAAATTTTAATAAAATTAAGGGACGACACTCTCTGCAAGAGCTTTCATAGAACTAATCTTAAAAGAGAAAAGCTGACCGTAAGATTTTCCACATGCCACTGATTTCATTGATTGAAAAATGTTAATAACGTCTTAAACATGCTAACAAACTTTTAAGCATGGAAACCTATAGTTTTTGCTAAAGTGAAATAGTCCTTCAGTTCAATACACCCCTGCTGTTATCGAAGCCTTGACCACGTGCACAGAAAGTTCCACATACCAGGGAAAGGCTCTGTTGATGACACACCGTTACTGCGCTTACTTTTTACTGCATAATACAACTTAGGTTTCAGATCCTCATTTGTCCCATCGATTGATAGATGAGAAACATAGAACGTTAACATATCAGAAGCTATAGTAAAAAAAACACACACAAGGGGGAAGAATGAACTAATCAACGACGTATTTCGAGAGCCCACAAAACAACGTTTCCATTCTGCCAATCCATTTCATTTGTCCCTACCATCCTTCAAACTTTACCTTCTCTCCCTTCCTCACTTCCTCTTCGTCGCTTGCTCTCAGTGTCTCTCACCCTCACTCATTCCCATTTCCAGCGTACGTATTCTGAGAACCCACTGAACACACGATTTGGAGAGTTGCCAAAAACGGGAATTCGGGCTGGCAGGTGCTTTCAGGAAGAAGCACATTGACTCATGGATCAGTAGGATGCTTTAGATACGATTCGGTTGACGGATATAGAACTCTTGACCAAAGGCTTGCAGTTGTTGGTTACAAGGATTAAAATCGTATGTATTAATATAATCAAACTCTTGATGACGAAGCTAGATCAAATATATATATATTGTTACTCATTAATAAGGGTGCAGTATACGTAAAACTTCAAGTTAACTGTTTAGTAACAAAATTTACTATTTTTATAGTTACAAGTTATCATTACCCTCATTCTGGTCTGGTAGAACTAACAATTAATATTTCTAGTCAAAAGAAGACATCATCAGTAACCTGTATCTACATATTTTAATAATACATGTTGGTAGAATATTAGATGCTCACCTGGAACACGAGATAATTATTAAACAAAAGAACTTTGCTGTTTCAAAATATACACTTTAATTCACCTAAATATACAAGTTATTTACTTGGTTTACGTTGTATGGACTAGAGAAACATCCACGGATTAAGTCAATCCAATATCTGTGAGATTGTCTGCTTATTTACGTAATCGTTTATATAAAGGAATGAATGCCTGCCAAGCCTTCGAACCTTTCATGCATTCATGTATTAAGCTTTTGATCAACATACTATGTTTCTGTTAATTTGCATGTACAGAAAATTTAAGTATTGTACATACTACGTCAAACTATGTATTAAACATGCAGTATTTTTGAATGTGTGTTTCTAACCTAATTTAAATACTTATATATCAACAACTCAAAACTTATGCTTTTTATTTCTTTTGTTCCAGGTAAATATTGATTTCTTGGGAAATCCTGCATGAAGATCGTAAGTAAAAAAATTATCTCTTTACGTTAGTTAAAATTGTATAGCATATGTTACGCCTAAGTGAGACTACAAACAAAAGGGTATTTCCAAAAGAACACTTCAGAAACAAATATTCCATAGCACACAGATGAAAACAGATTATTCAATCTATGTAAAAGAAATGTCTTGCTTCGGAGCTAGAGGCGCTCAAAATTTAGCTCGAAATTGGAATAAATGACGTAATCTTTACACAATGCGTCAGCGTACCGAATGACAAAGTTATACACGAAGATTACAATGATACCAATTGAGGAGTGTTCCTTAGAAGCATCGTACTATACAAATGTAGAATGGGGGAAAGGGCTGCCTACATTTTGGAGTAGATTATAAACGCGGCAGCCATCTTGATATCCACCATATTGGATAAAGGTTTTTTTTTTCAAAGGCAAGTGGGTCGTGTGACATACCGTATCCAACAATACGAGAATACTCCCAGAAAGTCACACCTAATATTACATTTGACCTACCTGTTACAGTGTAGCTTCTCTAAAAATCTGGAGTACATGTGTTCATCTATTCAGCAGCGTATTAACTCCAACACTGTAACACTTAAGTCAAATCTAGCGCATGGAATGGATTTCTGGGAACATTCTCATGTTACTTGATATATCACACGACCCATTTGCCATTTGAAAAAAAAATAATGACCTTCATCCAATATGACGGATTTCAATATGGCGGCCACTTTGATCGTCTACTGCAAAATGTAGCCCTTTCCTACCATTCTACATTCTGGAATGCTTCATTTCATTGACGGATTGTGAACTACAAGACTGTAAGGTGACTTTTGACTCAGTCTGTAGTTAGTTACCAGTTATGACAAAATGTTTGGTGATGGCGAAAATCCGTGGTCACTTTTGAACTCAGCGCTCCGAAGAACAATATGTTTCGTCCTTATTTTCAAAAAAAGTTTCGTGATCCTTAATTTTGTTGAAAAGTGTAATCATTAGTTCATTCATTATTCAAAATCCTCCTGAAATCAGCCCAATGCTAAGGCAAATTAATGGTTTTACTTTTACATTATATTTTCAATAACCTTGTTTTGGTTTTCCTTGCAACAAGCAGATCTTCTGGGCACACTGTCCTGCCCAGTCCTAGCGTTAACTTCAAAATGGATTTAGAATTATTCTATTTCTAGAACTTAAAAAACTATTTTTCACTCTATTGTGCATATCAAAGTCTTGGTTCAGTTTTCTGAAAATATACCTTATTTTCTGTGTGATATTGAATTCTTTAACGAGTCTTCTTGAATTTGTACATATAAAATCAAATCCGTAAAATTTAGCCATATGTCACAGAGTATTTTATTTTATGTGTACATGCTTTTTCAATTACCCAGGAATTCGTAAAACGAAGTACAACGTAATTTATCATAATATAAACTTTTACATAGTAGGGGAAGGTCTACACTTACGCACAAGCGCAAGAAATTCTAGCTGAGGTTCCCGAGATATCTCCAAATAGGGTAACGGTGGGCAAATTCGTGACATTGTTAATCTTGTGATACGTTTTCCACGGCATTTTGCAGATCCACGGCATTCCCAGAAGCTGTAAATAGTGGACTCTGATTACATTACGTTCAATAGAACTCTACGAGTCTTGAACCCCCGCTTGCGTCTCTTGCATCTATGCATGGGTACGGACTTGTTCATGTTACGCAATATATATTATTGTAGTCAATACATTCTCTTTTAGAATTATATGGGATAATTTTAGAAAACAAATACGTGAAATCAAATATACTGCGGTTTAGAAAACATATTGCGAGCTTTTGTTGAATATTTTCACACGATTTTTTTTCACTCTAATATTACATGCCTCTCCAAACCCTTTGCTTTTACATTTTATCATTATACTCCAGAGAGGCAATAATGATACTTTTAACAATTATACTCCTACGCATGAAACGACAAGTATTTTTTTAACTACGGTAACAGCTAGAAAGATTAAAAAATCTTAAAGCATGAAATCTGGAGAAAATATAGGTAGTCTTCTAAATCTCTCTCTAGCTGTCACGGTGACCGTCAGAGAGAAAACGTGAAAATTTTGTCGAATTACCATTACATTCTCCGTGGAACCAAATGTGACGCTTTCTACACTCAATCTACTTTCCACCCTTGTTCATAGATCCGAATGAGGCATTTCCAACATTGACCCTTATCCTCACCCTTGCAGTCTTGCGAATAAAGCAATTAAAACACGAGACACTCACTATCGTAATATTATGATAGACTTTTTATCTGTTTATGTCTAATTACAGCAGTCATCTTTGCCGTCTCTACTCCGTAAACAACGTCTTGTAACTCTTTTTTTCTTTCTTTGAAACTACTTGCTACTGTTTTAACTCCATTTTCTGACACTGGCAGATTTGGATGTTTTCTACTCTGTACTACTAACTATTCATTGTTGGGCAATTTATTCATTAGGAATACATTACTAGTTTGAGAACATTGGCTCCTGACAAGTGAAACAAATATGTTCGTAGGGATTGGACTTGTAAAAGCATTTGGCGATCTGTGAAATTTGGACCAGTTATTTGAGCGAAATTATGGTTTTTCTTGAAATATTTGTCAGCGAAATTAGAAGACTACGCGAAATATTGGATACTGTCTTCTACTTTTAGGTAGAAGTATAACGTAAGAGATTAAAAGAATCCTTAGTCTGCGACTCCTTCAATTACACCTTTATTTTGATACTCTCAATTGCTTTATAATGACTTGCAATTTATCCCATTCACTTATTAACGAATAGTTTATTTTCCTATCTTTTTTTCAGACAATTTTATATTTACGTAACATGATAATGGATTTATTATTCTAAAATTTAAACTTAACATCTACTAAATATACACTTGACAGGGTTATAATATCGTGGGAAACGAAGGTAAGAAGAAAAACTTTATTTTTGTTGTACTTTCTTGGCAGCTAGGTTAGAACTCAAGTGCTCTGCCTTACAAGGGTCTTCGAGTACAAGGAAAACTGCGACCTTGCTTTGCATAATTGATTTCATAAAGAAGAGCAAAAAAAGAGAGAGAAAAAAAACAGGAACAGGGAAGCCAAGAAGGGAGAAGAAGATGCAGAACATAAAAGAAACTTGTCTCGTTTTCTTCTTTTCTTTCTTATTTTCTTTCTACAATGAAGAAGTCTTCTTTATTTCTAATTGTGGAACTAGACATTAAGAAGACCTGTTTCTCCAAGCGATCTAGGCTCTGGGTTTTCTTGTTTAAACACGAAGCTAGCAGCGACAAGAAAACGTGACCGGGTTCCTACCTCTGTTTCTGCTATATATCCCTTTACTCCACCATCCCCTTAATTTCCAACCTCCTTCCAGAACTCCACCCTCCTTTAGCACTCTCTACCCTTACGAGCGCTTCTCATTTTGGAACGTTAATGGCATGTAAAAAATTACCATTTGGAATTCCAGACGAGCGTACGGAAAAGAGCTCTCTCTCGTTTTCTCTCGGTACCTTGCTTTCTCTTTCTGCCTCCAACTGGATCCATTTTCTTGCTTCTGTGTGACGTGTGTCTCCGTCTCTTGCTGCTGTCCTCTCAGCAGGGTTGCCACGTCTTCCAAGTAGAAAGCTGGTCAATGATTTCAGCATTACGTATAAACCTTACACTCTTTAATGTGAAGCAAAGCTTTGCTTTTAAGCACGTATTAGTTTAACGTACAAATGTATTTGGTTAATGAAGTGTTTAAAACTCAATATTCTATGTTCGTCGCCTGTATTTGTTACTGGTTACGACAGAGTTATTGGTGTATGTAATCATATCGTCAAATGTAAGTGTGCACTCAGTAGTAAAATGTGCTATTGTGTTCGATATAATACAGTATAGACTTATTTTCCAATTTCTATATAAGTAGAAATCAAAAGTCGTATTGATCAATGTCAGCTAATTTTAAACGACTGTTGGTGATTTTCGTAAATTCCTACACAATAAGATCCAGCGGTAATGATTTCAACAGGATCAAAGAACTTGTAAAAGCCACATTCAGTGCCGTCTACCACACCAACACTAAAATCTTTTCTAACATCAATTTTGGTTTTGGAAAATGTTTGTCACTTTCATCAACATTTATCCACTACTCAGTTTGCTTCCGATTATCGTAAGACATCTATTTCTCATCCCATGTCGCAATAGGACCGAGTAGAGACTCATTTCGGTGACGAAGAAACACAGATTATATTATTTCAGGCGTCCGTTCGCTTTTGTTAAAGATTCACCCTCAATTGATGCGGTACTTAGTTGTCCATTTTCCTATTTGCTGAAGGTGGGTGGGTATTGCATTAAAATGTTGGACATGTTTCCTGACTATGGTGCGTGGATTATGTTCCACGTATGTCTGCTGTGTCCTCTGCTTCTTTTCCTTGGAGACTGGTCCCCGGCAAACAAAAGTTTGAAACCAGCAACATACTGTCCGTTCTGAAGTTAAGTCTACGCTCCGTGTCTTCATGATATTACCAAACAATTCTGTTGCCAAATGTTGCAGTGTAAATTCATGCAACTAAATTCCCATACCCATAAATCAATCTGGTCCAACATATTGCGCAGAGGACTCTATACACTCTATGGTTTTGACACCTCTATGATTTTGACAGCTACACTTCATGTGACGTGAAGGTTGCCTGTTGTAATCTTCAACGGGCGTTACAGTTTCCATTGGTATCGTACAATACGAGACAGGGAGAGTTGAATGTAGACATTGTATATTTCGACCACTCATTTCCAAACAACCTGGTGTTTGTGGTAATCTTTATTCGTAGTATACCTTTCACGCAAAATGACAGAATTGACAACTGCTTTACCTCTTTATTGCTGAATACACGCGGTGAATCACAAATCAGAACTTCTTTATTGTAATTGAATTTCATAAATTTGTTTAAAATAACTCAGCGCTTCTTTAAACTACCCTTTCATGAATACGTTCAAAGTGGCGCTTAACTTCCAACATGAGATAATATGAAACATGAAAACGCTTTTAGACTGAAACAAGTGAAACTCTATTCCGTGTATCAGTATTATGTTATTATTCAAAACATTCATTCGTATAGAGAACACCCATAATGCTTATTTGAGAATTTCCATGCATTTTGACTTCACATACCAATAGTATTTTTATACAGCAAACTGTAAAAGCATATATTAGTTCCCCGAAGATAGTAGAAACTGACTTTTATCTCGTTCTTTTAATAAAATAATAATAACACTTCAAATTGTAACTTAAAATCAATCTTATCCCCGAAAGTATGTTTCGTCACGAAATACCTGCAATCTTGTTTTGTGGTTGTTAGTTTCTTATTCATAGTAGCTATTGTAAGATTATATCTAATATTCGACAACAATACATACTTTATATTCCAAATAGTATTTTTACAGCTATCCTAATGACTAATTATTGCGTTTAGATGCAGTATATGTTAAATATGATTCAAATAGAAAATACATAATTTAAATTCACACAATATTTTGTTAGAAACGCTAACTGAACGTATATAAAGTTCATGATAACCTGAGTGTTACATTTACTTTTGTAATAACAGAATTAGGTGGTATAATTTAACGTACTTTTCTCTAGCTGAATACTGTTATAACAACAATTGTTTTCATAAAAGCGTCCTTTTAAAATCATATTGTCCCTTAAAAGCGTCTAAATTTAACATTGATTTACACTATCAACTTCATGTCACAAGTTACTATTTCAATTTTAACACAGTAAATCGTTAATGTTGTTAGTTAAATTTTTGGAAAACTGTATTGTATTAAATTAAACCTGGTACTTAAAGAAAGTTTGCAAAATGTCATAGCTCAGTAGACTTATCTGACAGGGTCACTGCTCTTTGAAACTTTAGGGATCACAAAACCAATATATATGTTTCTAAATTACATATCATTCTTCACTTAAATATTAACCAATATTGACCTTTCTAACCGTATTTCAAAAGATTTATGAATGTTCCCGGTTTCCTTCATATATCGCCTGTCAATAATCATCAAGCTACATTATGGCAATCAATATACTGTATATTACAAAAGCAAACTATAGATATACCTCTTATGTACAGACACGAAATCACACTTCTAGCTTTTCCGAAGGTAACAACACGAAAGGCGTCACACTGGGGCGAAGAGTGGCGAAAGAGAGGCGAAAGAGAGGCAGCAATGATTCACGTGTGCTCCATTAGTCAATATTGAGAACTATGCGTTGTGTATGATATGTCACAGAATATTGATGTTTCGTCATCTGCAAATAGAATAATAATTGCAACGTTCTTTTCTTCTAAGACACAGATTCCGTAACAAATAATTCTTATCGTAACACAGAAAGATTATATTTGATCTATTCTTTGAAAACACCAATCTTTATTTTGAATTAACCAAGTTTTACATTTCAGTTATACTTGGTAGGAGAGTTGGCAATTAAAGTTATGTCAAATACTTGTGTAAACAGTACTTTCGTTTATCTAACTCAAGAAAGAGAAATGAATAAGCTAACACCACTTTATAAGAGACCAATAAAGTTATATTGTATACAGTCTCCATGTAATATTCAATTGTTCTTGAAAGAGGTCATTGCTTCGAGCAACAATAAAAAAATGTTTAAAACTTGCCATAATAAAACATTAGGAACCAAATGTCGTATATTATCTCACAGTCTTGACCATGTTTACAAAAATGGAGAAAAGTTTAATTTAAACTAAAATTTAACACGATTAAAAACAGAAGCAGGTGCTGAATTTAGATTAATACATATCAAGAATCGACTTCAATTTTTGGATAAGAAGTTAAAAGCTAAAGTTGCTGAGGAACTATCAAAACTGTATCAAAATGGTAATTCATATGTCTTGCTCAACAGAGTTTAAAATAATAAAAAAGGATGGGACTAATTAATCGTTGAATTCTAAACCATCATTACCTTGCACATCATTGATACCGTTTTATATCATATCAAGTACTTGTTAGCCAAGGTATCAAGTGAAGTATTTCTCAGCCACGTTCTTCCTTGCTATTTCTTATAATTTAGTCAGCAATGGCTAGTTTATGATGATAAGAACTATTGTAAATGACTTTCTTTAGCTTTCTCTTGATAGATTTCTTTCTCTTTTACGGAATTACAGCTTATTTTTACATCCTTTTCTTTAGTTCACAGTGGATCGTGCTGTCCTCAAATCCTGCTACGTTAATTTAACTCATTTTCCGACGT
Source organism: Lepisma saccharinum (assembly GCA_022664845.1). Lineage (NCBI taxonomy): Eukaryota > Metazoa > Arthropoda > Insecta > Zygentoma > Lepismatidae > Lepisma > Lepisma saccharinum. Next base: position 20,856 of record JAGDQP010006956.1, on the reverse strand, counting down.
CATTCAGTGATGACATTTTGCACAGCGACATAAGTCGGGTGACAATATAATATTCTATTGTTACTTTTATATATTTTAAAAGCATATTTTAATATTTTTAATATAGAATTCTTTATACTAAAATAAATACTAGCCTGCAACGATGTAGAGTTTTATCTGGTTGCAGAACATTTTAGGAATTTTGTCACAAAATATTAGCTTTAGAAAAAGTATCTAGACAGCAAAATAACTTTAAAAAATAATAAACCCTTTTAAAGACATACTGTTCTTAAACAATTTATACTAAAAAGTAAAAAAAAATGTTTATGAATTACTAAAAAGAAAAGCATGCGGCGCGCCAGTTGAAGAACTTATAAGTGACTTATAAAGTGGCTGAATACGAAAGCGCTCCCCCATGCTTTTGTTTTTAGTGGTTCATAAACAAAATTATTTTTACTTTTTAGTGGGAATTGTTTAAGAAAATTATTTTTTTAAATTATTTTTTATAGTGATATATTACATCATTTAGACAAAACGATAAATTAGAAACTAGAAACTAATTTTTCTATTGAACATTGAAAAACATTGTAATATCATATCATATTTACCATAATTGTTAACATTTTCACAAATATGACTCTTACATGAATGTATTAATTTGTTACCCCCACCCAAATTTGGATCTTTCTTTTATGTTGCAAATGAAAAAAGTTGCTAATCTCATGTTTAGTCTAGCGTACCTATCAAATTTGAATCATAATGAATTTTTATCTCAAAACATGTCCTCTTTAGCGCAATATGCTCATTCGAACGTTACCAAAGCATTAACTGATACCTACCTATAACATGAAACAAAAGTAAATACAATTAACTGACTCGCTTTGCTTCGCTGGGGACTGCGCACCCAACTTGGGCTTTTTTGGGACCTGTTCCCCTTTATGATAACCAGATTCTCCGGAGTACGGTTCCTTTTGGTGTCGATCTGCCTCCAACCCACATAAGGTACGTTTGCCCCGTTTACCCGTGATGGTACGCCTTCATACCAAAATTCATTTCTTTAGCTTTAGAGGTTTTGAAAATGGATTTTGTGTCGGCCATTTTGGATACATGTTGACGACTTTTTGAACGTTTTCTTATATTGTCGGGACCTATTTGTGATGGTAAACCTTCGTGTAATATTGCATTTATCTAGGTCAAACGGTGTGGAAAATGTTTTATTGGCCAGCCATTTTGATTCCAAGATGGAGAGTTTTCCAAAATGTTTTAATGTTTTCCTAAACTACTCGTCATAATGCACCTTTATGCCAAATTTCGTATCTCTAGATCAAACGGTGTGGAAAATGGATTTTAGGTTCGCCTTTTTGGATGCAAGATGGCGTCTCTGGATACATTGTGTAATATTTTAGTAACCTACTAGTGGTAATGTACCTTCACACCAAATTTCACTTCACTAACCTCAACGGTTTAGGCTGAGTATTCTATAGAACAATGGGTTTGGTAGCCTTTTTCGATCCAAGATGGCGACGTTTTCAAAATATCGCATTTTTCTCCTTTACCTACTCTTAGTCATACACCTTCTTACCAAATTTGATGTTTCTAGCTCCAGTAGCTTCACCTGGGAATTTTGATGATCAGCCAGTGAGTCAATCTGTCAGTGACCATAGTGCTATGAGGTCATCTGTATATTATATGGATGACCATATGGATAACGTTAATTTAATTTAATCCACATTAGTAATAGAAGCTATGATTTCAACGATACCTTTTCTTGAGGAAATTGTTAGTCCCTACTTGTTTTACATATACAATTACTCATATTTTCCCGTTTCAGTTGTGCATCAGGTGTATATTTTGGAATCAAATACCATCGGAAAGACTTAAGTAAGATTTTAAAGTAGTTTTGTAGTAGTGCTTTCTGAAACTGTATATCTTCATTGAGTTACGAGAAAACAAAATTGTAAGTTATAAACTTGGTAAACTTTATTTTTATATCGGCCAGTCTAGTAACTTTGGATTTCGGACCGTTACGATTCGCATTTAGCTGTTAGCAGCCTATGCCCCTACCGGGACTCGAAACCGTGACCTTCAAGCCAATGGCCTACCGCCGCAGACCGCTCGGCCATCCGCCGGCAATAGTAAGTTAAGATTTGTTTAACAGAATTGATAGACTACAATATTTAATATATGAACTTTGAAAAATAACTTAGCCGCAAGCTTATTGCAGTTCTCTGAAATATTTCGTTTTCTTTGAAAAACATTCTGCTTCTGGCACTCCTGCCACTCTTTGTCAACAACAGAGGCTGCCATTATCTGGAAGCACGCCTTTCATATCTGGAATCCTTCATAAAAACAAAAGAAGAAGTACTACTTCATTTCCATAATGATAATGATGATAACCTTTCTTCTTCCCCCTGTCGCATTTGCAGAACAGTGAAAAACAGCGAACGTTGAAGATGAAAAAATATATTACAGACGACATCTCGCTGAAATAAGTAACTGAATATCATAGACTTTATATGAACCATTCCGGAAGTCCAGTATTTGATTTGAGGTACGTATATAGCGGCAGCTTTTAAGTAACTCGAGGAAAATATCTTCCGCTATTCTGAAGAAAACTTTGCAGTAAAAGTCATAGAATGGCATTAAAAGTGGAGCAGTTAATCAATCTCTTTAACTTAAGGCTGCTTTAAAATAATAAAAGACTTTTTCTCGTGCAAGTTTTTTTTCTGCATACAGCATCTAAATCGGAAACCGTTAAATTAAAATAATTAATTTTGAGACAAGTAGATATATAAATACTAGGTAACCAAAAGGTTCTTGCCGTTTTTGACGTTGCATTGGAATACGTGATCCCTGACTTTATGACTTTAAGGTGGTTTGTTCGCAGCCGAAACAAGTTGCCATGTAGTCAAGTCTTTGTAGATAATGCTTTGAATGAACTCACTGTCAGTTCTTGGTTCGAGAAATTCAGGTTGGGAGATTCGTCTCTATGTAATGAACTCCGCAGCGGGAGCCTATAGGCTTTGGATGAAGAGACCCGGCAAGCGTTCGTAGAGCATGACAGCATAGAAACGTAAGTTGAGCTTGACAAATTCTCCTAGGTTTGTGATGAAACAATTAGAATGCACCTGCACTGTATAGAAAAGTTGAGAAACTGGGTATTCCCACATTCTCAAAAGCCAACAAAGACCAACGAGTCACAGCCTATTTGTCGTCGCTTGTTCTACTACACAACACACAATACCCCATCGAGTGCTCCGCACTGACAAAAAGTTGGTCCTGTATGATCGGTTTTCATGGCAGGCCCCTGTGCGTCGCACTATAAGACCACCTCTATACCCACGCAAGTTTATGTTCTGTATGTGGTGGACTAGTCCCCAAGCGGTACACTACGACCTGCTACCAAACCATCACTGTAGACCTCTACTCATATTAGTTGAAACGTGTGCAACAGGTACTGTAGCAGACGAATCCAGTATTTGTGAATCATAAGGGGGTTCCTTCCCAGCAATGCCAGGCTGCACGTGGAGCGGGTGGGCAGGGATACCACACAACAACTAGGCTGAGAAACACTGAGCCATCCACTACACTTCCCGAACATTGTGCCAACAGATTATATCATCTCTTCCATTCGTTGTGGAATCACGTTCGTTAAAAAAATTTTCACCAATGAGTCAGAGTCTCGACAGAAACTCACGACCTTTGCTCAGTTTTAACGCCAGGTTGTGCAACTGAAGAAACGTTGACTAAAGGTGATGGATGCCGATGGGGATTACTTTGAGGACTAACGATAACTGATATTTTCTGTATGCCTTTCTCTTTCTGACCGTGTCCAAAACGGCATGTACTTTCTGGTTATCTTATAGGATTGAGTCGAATCATATTTATGGTCTTTATGCACTTTTGGCTCAAGCCGGTGTAGGAGAGGAGACGGAATGTGATAAAGAACACTGTCAGGAGCTCTGGTTTGAACATTCCACCTTCGCATTCACTTGGAGTGACAGGGAATGTCCTGGAAAACGTCATTCAGAATTGTGGACCAATAGCCTTGAAGAAAATAACCTTTCGAATGTGAATATAATGCTGTACAAATCTCATTTTGTCACTCAAATGAAAGTGTTTGAACTCAGCATTAACCATGGTTTTTCTCCCCACCTGCCCATACAAAACGACGAATACCAGAGCAGTTGTTTAAATTTACAAGTTCTCTCTCTGTCCTATTCTGAACCTGAAAGTTAAACAAATCTTCTTACATAGTAACACAAGTAATTTCTGACAATTACAATTGTATCACTGCAAATCTACAGTACCTGTTTGGTACCAACAGATAATATAATATCTTATTGTGATTGAAAGGTGCTTGACTTAGTAGCTGGAAGACCTTCAAAATAGTAATATCTAACATCTACTGTTAAAACTGTACAACAGTTACAAGAACTAATAGCTGTTTTAGAAGTTCACACCAGAATGCACTGAACCAGTTCCTCAGAAACTGTTATTTTTAGATATGAATTAACAGTTACTTAATCCAAACTACACTAACGGTTATAGAAAACAGTATCCATTCTTACTGTTGACTACGTGGCTCCGTCTTTCCTGGCGCTGAACTCTTTAAATGTCTAATGAATCTAGTCAAATAATGCTACTATATTTGACCTTTTGAGCTTTTATTTGAATGATTTTCCCCTTATGCCAAGTGCTCGAAATATAATATCGATATTAAAATCATATTGTAACGGGAGCTACCATTGGGGAAGGTTAGTCTTAAGGCACTTCATATTGAGATTCGCTCACATTCATTAATAATTTCTTTGCATTGCGTCAATTAGGACTTTAAACATATTATACATTATAGCATTGAAATAATATACTATGAGTGAAATTATGTTGTGAATATGTGTATTTTCTGTGCATTATCTTTTGAATTAGGAGAATCACTCAAGAGATTAGGATACAGCTGTCATAGAATTAGGAACCTTGTCACGTTTTTACAAACTGCATGAAAACGCTGAAGAGAACGAAAACACGCGTTCAAAAATGTAGAAACTCACTGAGTTGCTATTTTAACAGCACTGTTCCAATTATAACAACTTTGCAAGGTTCATTAAATATATCGTGGTGTTGGATAACTTTACTCTTTTACGTTAGTGGCTTCTCACAATAGACATCGTACGCCCTGATACATAATATATGAGAGTGGAATGAGAGGTTCACAAACCTCCTTCTGTACGCATATATCATTAAAAGTTTGCTGTTGTTGGTCAAGTAATATATATTAATGCACTTCGCGTTGCCGCGTCTCTTCAAGTTTACCCATTACTGTTCCTATTACCACATACTGCTGTGTTCACTAACCTGTTCTCAAGAAAGCGATAAAATCATGTTTAAGACGAATACAGAATCTATATGCAATGGCTAAGCAAGATTTCTAAGCTCTCAGAATTCAATTACCGAGCCGCTGTAGCTCAGTGGTAGAGCGTTTGCGTAGCATTCGGGAGGCCATGTGTTCAATCCCAACAACCGACCATCCTGACTGAGATTTTTCTAGTGTTTTTTCTCAGTCACATCAGGTAAATGCCGGGAAAATAACTTTAATATAGGCCCTGGCCGACACCTTCCCCGATCCTTTCCACCCCCCTATCCCGGCCTGAGCCTTAGATGCCTAAAGGCCATAAATAAATTCAAAATTCAAATTCAGAACTCAGTGCGTCAAAGAGATTCATAGACGTTTTGATTTTCTTTTATCTGTAGCCCAAGTCTATCAGAGTTCTGCGGAATGACGCACATTTCCGGAAACAAGAATAGGGAAGATAGATCTAGATGTCAAACGAAAATAAACGTCAGCAAGTTTCGAACAGTTTCTGCACAGCTAATTCATGACCTTAACCATTGATAGGGATTTTCGAAAAAATCCTACATAAACTGTTTACTGTTTTTGTCAACTGGTGTTCCGTTAGAAATATATTTGTTCCATTGGAAGTAATCCTATTATATAGCACGTGAACGTTTTTGTGTAATTATACACGACTCTTCATAGCTATCATGCATGATCCTGATGTAAAAGCAGGGAGTGGAAAGGTAAAATCTGAAAATCTAATGCGATGTATTTTATTTCTCTGTTTGAATTTCATGTAATTCCCATTTATTAATTAAAATGAAAGTAATACTGTGCATAAAACGCGCAATGCGGATTAACCTTTTAAAGTTGCGCTCATTTGAAAAAATAAAAAAATATCCTGATACGATACGTTGAGCTTAAAATGAAGTTGTATTTGTCTAACCAGCCTTTTCGCTTCCTCGGTCTCGGAAGCTCAGTGGGAAATTAAACTTGGGAACGAGTTTTGTCCAAAAGCAAGAAGCAAAGTGAAGTAGTTGAAACATGGCTTGAAACTTTCTCTCTAGGAACTTTCAGGCACCTGACTACAAAACTTGGACCGTTAGCTTAGAGAGACTAAATGGCAAACTGTAGATCATGTTGAGTTGGGACCTGCTCAGTGCCGCCTTCCCCACATTTCAGGCTTCAGTCGGAATGCTCTCTATGCAAAGGAACTATCTCAAACTCTCTCTCTCTTTCTTTCCCTCTATACATAAACGAGAGTTAGTTGAAAATTGAATTGCCTTATTTGTTTGTTAAGAAACGGATCACTGCCTATGTAAAGACAGTTGTATTGTTTGGATATATATTCTTTATTTTTAAACATTGTTATCAAATTTATTAAAATATTTACTGTAGCATAAAATTAAATTTTCCATGCCCTTGTTATAAATAGTGATGCCTGGCTTTCGTTATGATATATGAAAAGATAGTGGAATAGAGAAACATGCGGATAAACGCGAAAGAGAGTAAGCAAGTGAGAGAGAGAGAAAGAGAGAGAAAGAGATAGATAGATAGATAGATAGATAGACAGACAGATAGACAGACAGACAGACAGACAGACAGATAGATAGATAGATAAATAGATAGATAGATAGATAGATAGATAGATAGATAGA
>JAGDQP010006956.1:0-13784 GCA_022664845.1 Lepisma saccharinum | reverse complement strand
AGAGAGAGAGAGAGAGAGAGAGAGAGAGAGAGAAAGAGATAGGAGTAATCCAAATTGCAATACTAATTGACAAACACACCAAAATAGCTAATTTAAGTGAGGCTTGAAGCACTCGAGTAATAGCAAACATTCGAATTAAAAAATGTGACTGGAAGAAAATTCTGTGGAAGATTTGTAAATTACATACTCCTAGATTTAAAGTCGCATAGAATTCTTGAAAGGAATTAAATTAGCGTAGAGGGAATAGCAGAACTAATTTGATTTGAAAGAATTAATTACCTCTGAATTTAGTTGCAGTTCGATCAATCGAATTCCACGTTCACAAACATTAGTGAAACAAGTCATTCAGTAATTAGACCCTGTACGATACTTTCCAAATTGCTTAACTTCTTAAACATCATCCACAATATTCAAGGCAAAATAATTATACAATAGCTTACTACCATACTTATTTGTTGCTAAAATAGTTTATACAATTACTTCTAAAGCTCATGAGATATATTTCTTGTTTTCAGTAAGTTAGCCGTCTTCTTAAGTCAGTAAGTTATCGCTAAAAATAATAACAAATAGTACACTGTGCAGGTTTCACTGGATAACGTAAGATATTAACATACATTTTAAAAAGTATTGAGATCTAAGAATTATTAAATAAGAACTAACTAAACAAGAGTTAATTCAACCTTCCTATCGTTTGTCTGCAATGCAATTGTCTTTTTCCATTTGTGCGTCTATCTACGAGATATAAATTTACGAAGTCAAATAAGTGATTTTACTTGGCTGCTCTTATCATTAACCACTGCATTTCTTAACTCAATACTAGTAAGTTGAATTTTTCTCTTTAGTACAGTACATGCAACACATACTCTACTTTTCGAAACTGGGAAAGAAGAGAAAAAATATTATGAGACGAAAGACTTTGGCATAGAATATTCAACGGCACTGGAGAAATCCTTTAGGTTGAGCCAGCAGGATTGGCGCAAGTTGATGGACTGTGGAGAAGTTACGTTACCTGCACGCGTTACTCTTGGCCTTATGGGATCTTCTTTCAAGCCTCTTGTTGAGGAGAGAATAAGCCGACGTGGAAAATCTAATCCGTCTGCACCCGCCCACTTTTTTCCTTTTCTGTGGAAATCAGGGGGGAAATTCTGGAAAATATCCTTGCGAAGCTTATTTGGTTTTCTCTCACTGAGTGAAAAAGAAAGTAACAAAAAGAGAGAAAAACTGAGAGAGAGAGAAAAAAAAGTGATCGAAACGTATTTCCTAGAATATTGTGTCACTTTCACGCCTTCCGATTCGAAAGCTGTTTTTCTCGCGAAAGGTAGCAGTCTTTCACCTGCATTGGCAATGCAGTAATCCTTTACGTTTCAACGCCTTTAAAAGCACCCTTCTTCTTGTACTACATTCACGCTTAGGTTTTTAGATTCTACATTTCTTTTTCATTCTTTTTTATTAACCCTTTTACCACCTTCCTGGAATAAGAGAAAACAGAAAAAAGATCTATGAACAAAATGTGGTAAAATTCTATGATACAATTTTGTTTTGAGTCTAAAAATCTACATATGCATAGGTTGGTTCACTTTAGTTTTGAATCGGTTATTGCATTTTCTATTTCAATGAATGTTAGCATTATTTCATACTGAAAAGAGAGTATCACCGTTCTTTACTATTTCTTGCTGTTAAGAGGAATATTAAACTACTAGTAGAAGATAATGCATGCTTCGTACTCGATATTGGATTAAATGTAGTCTATAATACAGCATGAAATATTCAGTCACTATCGCTTAAATTAATATGTGTAATACACATTTTCCAGTTTAAATATGCTTTGAAACCACTCACCTAATTTAATCCTGATACTTCTTTAATTATATATTTCCTTTGCGTTCATTAATACTTTCTCCCTGGAACTAAAATATAATTTACTTTGTGAGTATTATATGTATATTAGTTTTGTATTCTTTTCTTTTTCATATTATGAGATGTAGGTTGCTTATTAGTTCCAGAGAATGTTTCTTTATGGAATAACAATACAATTATGAAATGTTATTATTTCTGCAAAACGAGACTTCTCCTCTTATTTTACAAGGATATATGAAACTGGTAAGTATGACGTTTTTACTGTTGATGCTGTGCGGTAGAACATGAAAATCATAAACTTTTATCTAAGAGCGTTTCTGCGAGTTCGTACTTTGATGTTTTCTGAACCTTCACATCCCTACCTGGCATGCCTCTAACCATATTGTAGAGTACCTCGTCAATGATTACGCCAGTGCTTAGCAGCGCTTTTAAGCAATCACCAACAAGTCCTCCACTACGTCTAACTAATTAAAGGTAAACGAAGGATACAATGAAAAAGCATTTATTCAATGGAGGATTATACATGACTTTCTATCTTAAGTTCCCTCTGTATGTTGTACCCCGCATACACTATTTCCGTACAAATGTTCAATATGCCTTCGGTACATTTAAAACTTCAGAATCTTTTATTTTTTTATTCACAATTGCATTACATTTAATTGCAACTCATTTTTATTCATTTTAAATACCGTGACAATACAACATAAATAAAACTAACCATTGACAAAATACGAAAAAGTTCTTCACTTCGATTTTATCGCAGTAAGAGTAGAGACATCTACCGATCACCTTTCAAAACTCTCACTATCTATAATTATGCAACGTGCAGTTTCAATTATTCCAATCATCATTTAAAACGTAGTCAAGAACACAAAACAAAATAAAACAATATTTAAAGTCTACTCAACGTTTAAAAGCGCAATAATCAATAATTCGAGCTTATTCGATCTTCCATTAATTTGATTTATTGTCACTTCAGTTACCATATCAATGCCTTATAGTGTATCCTTTGTCATATTGTTTGTATTGTTGTGGACATATTTGGAATTGGTTTGAACTCAATAGAATTTGCTTATAAAATTAAAAAGAAGAAAGATATTATCAAGTATTGTGTTTTTCTCTTTTGCCTATACCATTGCCTTTAATGTACAGTTTCTCTTTTAAAAGCATCATGAAATGTACTGATTGCATTTAGACTTCTTTTAAAGGCTGTGAGTAGAAAATATTTATATTTATTGTTTTATTATCAAACGTGTTTTTTTCTTTAATTTTAAAATGTACATAATTAAAATTATGTTCCAAAATTAATTTTCATAAATAGTTATTATTGTTTTATTTGAAAAGAACTTCTTTATATCCTAAGAGTAATTTTAAGCAAGTCCTGTTATCTTCAGTATCATTAATTCAACAAAAAATAATAGCAAAAATATTGTTTTGAATATTTCCGCATATATTATTACTGAATTTGGACATTTTGTTATAAATTGTTAGTGTTTAAACACAACATTTTCTCGTACAGATAGCTTTAGTATCAACATGAAGATATACTTAATTAATTCTTATTGATGAAAATACATTTTCTATTATCATTCAAACATATTTTGTTGTTTTATCATCCTCTGTTAGTTTAATAAGATTCAGTGTAGGAATGGGTACTCAAGTATTTTCTTAAGAAGACGAGCTTCACAAAATTATATACAATCCAGCAGTCATTATGAATTTCTTCCTTTTTCACAGCGTCTGACGATTCTCTCTCTCTTTCTTTCTCTCTCTCTCTCTCTCTCTCTCTCTCTCTCTCTCTCTCTCTCTCTTTTATAAACGAAGAAGAAGGAGCAAAGAAGGACATTTAATAAAGAACAGAAAAACACTTACATTTTCCGATAGCAGTTGGTAGCAGATGGTCCTGCGGCGAGAACAGTCAAAAGTTAAATTATGGAGATAACCAGTTGTATTACAGAGCCAATGACAGAGAATAGCAGAGACAGACAGATAATATAATCGTGTTCATCCTCAATTTTCAAATAAGAAACTAAAAACAAGATAGAAGAAATAAAGATGAGTACATAAAAGATGTTTATACTTTTACTGTAAATTTAATAATCTAAAAATGCACAGTAAAGTCATCCGTTTTAACAGACTTCTTAAATGATACTAAAAAAAGCTAAAAGTATTTTAAATTGATGTTTGAGTTAAAATTATTATGATGAACTCTACAGTACGAATTAGATCATTTGACTGTATATAATTTACCTGTGATTGAATAGTAGAACTTGAAATGTTATAAATTTGTTCTAAGACATACTTGTTAGAATCACTGATGGTACAACTTAAAAGAGATTTGAAGATTTTTTCCGCACATTATTGTACCTATCTATGCAACAACTTCTTAGATGTAGTTTTAAATTTTACTGTATTCAAAATTATTAACATTTGTACTTTTCTTGATTTTAGATGTAATGTACATAAGTATGGTTGATACTTATGGATTTTTAATGATGGCAATTTCACTTCTAGAAAATAAATTACAATTCAATGGCTATTCGGTATAATTATAATTCATAAATATCAACCATACTTATCTACATGAAACACGTGATAATTTAAAAATATAAACATAATACATACATTTAAATCTGGGATCAAAAGCAGTATTAATTATACTTATAATAACAAACCAAAAGGGTATTAAAACAGTATCTCGGTTACATTTCTGAAGAATTTGTAGAAGTAATCAAATAACTACGTAACACTAAAGAAATAGTCGAATTTTTTTTCCGCAATAGTCAACTGCATGACCATTAAATTGTAATTCACTGAGTCCTCAACAGAAGCTTAAGCATTATCTAAATATCTGAGATATCTTTCTCGCCGAAGTTTCATTACAATAGTACACAGCAATCCTGAGGTTAATTCTCTCAATAATAAGTGTACTGGTACTCATCAAGTTTTACTAGAAATTTTGTCTGAAAGGTCACCTATTACTTTTTGCTATTGCGTCTCTTTTCCATAGTTTGAAACTCTCTGGCAATGCATTGCACTATATCTTATAATTGGTTGAACTATGACAGTCAGTCAAATGAAAGTGGGGAAGAGCTTCACGCAACTGAAGGGTGTGCTCTAATGACCACGTGCTTATAGGATACGGTTATCTTTCAGTTTCAGACATTGTTATGGGACGAATTACTGTGGAATGTAAGTTGCATTGATTTGATCACGGTCCAGCAACGCAAAGAATTATTCAGTACAAAAATAGCGTGAAATAATTATATTTTTATCGGTTTTAGACGTTTCGCAACACATTAATCGAAGCAAGCCAGCAGTTTAGCGTGAGTTCTGATTTTCAGCGACCAGAGCGAAGTGATGGAGAAATTGTGTGCAGTGTAATGATAAAATGGCTTTGTCTCACTTTCGGGACGTCTCTGAAGAAGCGTTCCCATCTTTCCTTGATCCGTCTGTCTGAAGGGAAAAAGGTAGAGGAAAGACAGATGAAGGCTTGTGATTTAGGTATCGTTCCGGCATTTGCCTGCTGAAACTAAAAGAGCTTAACAATGCTGAAGTAATAATAATGTCAGTTGAAATCGAAACCACGTTACTTCCCATAACCTTAACTATAAATCCTCAGAGTTATATTACTCATTAATAGGTTAAATCGTTTAAATAATTATTTTGTTGAATAATTTCAAAAATGAAGTCCAAACCGGATATGAATATATTTATTCCCCTAACCCATTTCAATCTACACTCTGTGAATTTCTTTTGTCATTCAACCCGTAGGAAAAAATGAGAGGAAAATAGTGACACAGACCTCTTATTCAGAATATGAACTCGGCATTTGTGGCCGAAGGAAATCAAGGATAATATTATCCAGGACGATTGGGGTCACCGAAATTCGTATTTATCTCCTCCTTCGTAATAATGATCCATAATTCGCTTCTGAACCACGAGCCACGATAAATAATTAAATAAATATCAATATTACTGCTGCAAATACGTATGCAAATCGTTCAAAATTTTACTAATCTTCGTGCCTATAAATTATTGACATCTTAATAAATTATTTAAGCATTAGATCTTTTGTGTCTTTATACGTATATATACGTATATAAGCATATGGAAAGACTAAAGAGAAAATATTAGCGAGAAGAGAAGTACAAGAAATAACAATGAACAGAAATTTTTCATTTGATTTTTACTTCTTAGAAAGCTTCCGCTTCTGCAATGTGCTCTCTCTCTCTCTCTCTCTCTCTCTCTCTTCATCCTGTTTCTGGCTAACAGACACGAAAACAATCCGCTTACAGTGGATTACCGTGAGAGGAGGGGAAGGAGAGGAACCTCTTCCAAACTGGGCTCAGACGGACAGAGAGCTAACAGAGGGAAATACAAGGAAACGAAACACAACAAAGGAAGAAGAAGAGAAAAAAAAAGGAAACACGTAGGAAAAAGGCAGCACACGAGAACAAGATAGAGAGTGAAGAGAGCTGAAACCGGGTGATAAGCACCTCCAATACAAAAGCACACGAACAGAAAAGATAGAGGGGGGAGGAAACGAAAGAAGAATAGCATGAGCGAAGTCTCTCTCTTCCTGTCTCTTTCTCTCACTCTCTCGTTTGTTTTCTAGGAAGGCATTACTTCAAACTTCGTGAACACCAAAAAGTGCTGGAAAGATTTTAATGTCCTTAGAAGGTATTAAATGATGAACATTCAGGCAGCACGAGAGAGGAAACATTTTTTAAAGAGAAAAGATGGAAGAATTCGCGAGGATATAACTAAAAAATGATTTACTAAAGTGCTTTCCTATACTTTGTATTGTTTCCAACTACATTGTCATGCCAATTTTATTTTTAATAAATATTTCAGTGAAGGGTCATTGTGTAATTCGAAGTACAGATTGATTTGAAAATTATAATAAGATATGTTGAAATCAATCAACTCCAATTAAATTGTTTATGGTCTTCAAGTATCCTTGGCTCAGGCCTGAAAATATTACTAAATTGTTATATAATGTAATGACTTCTAAAAAGAACGATAGCTAAATGATGGAGCGCGTGATCTGAGCGGACACGCTTTCGTTTACCCTTCATTTCGTTCTGAAAATTAATTCAGTATATAATCAGATGCTTCTATTCAGAAATTAACCTAACTTTTAGTTTACTGGAAATTGAGACATTTGGTAGTTATGAACTTCTCCATAAATGCAATGTTTAGTAAATCCTTTAATAATTCTACTCTCCTTCGATTATTAGGAAAATGTTAACAGTATACACATTTAACGTTACTTGCAAGAACGAAGTTAAATTATAGTAGCATTTGAGATGTACAAAAATTTTAATATACATCTATTTAAATTATATGTGAATACGAAAATTTACTAATATTTTTGTTGGTTCCAATTTATGAGTACAAATGTCTTCGCAATAGATTTCAGATTATAATGAGATAGTCATGCTTGATCATAAGAATATATGTCTATCTTAATAAAGAGGGGACAAACAAAGGGAATGCTTGTTAAAATTTTCACTCCATTTTAATAATTCTTAAAACAATTAATTTCTTTAAAGTAGTAATGTATAATGTTAACGATTTCAATACATTTCCATCACTTTTCTTGGATTTAGCCTAAAGCCTAAAGCGTAGCCTAGAGGTATATAAATTCCTTTAGGTTACGCTTTCTCTATATATAAGTTATACATGTTGGTAATTTAAAAAAAGACTTCTTAAAATTCAAATAAATATAAAATATATAAAGTTTCCTTCATGGTATTTTAAAAATCTAAGTGCAACTCTTTTTAGGTTTTAATTCATTTCAATTTTTGGGTATTTTGATCAACTTTTAGTTTCTCAATACTGTTTCCACTTTTTAATTCAATACATTCTTTATTATTATTATTATTATTATTATTATTATTATTATTATTATTATTTAATAGCTTTGTAATTGTTGCTGAAGAATAATTTTAATATTACTACCGCATATAGTATAATATATTCAAATTCTACAATTTAAACAATGTGGAATGTCATAGCAAAAGTATTATATTTTGTTTAACTTTTAATTTTAATTCATTTCACGCACGTAGCTTTTGAGAACAGAATCTTTTTTTTTATAATGGGACAGAAAGAACACTCCGGCTTTAGTCTGTAACAGCCTAGTTGCTGTTCCATTTTTATTTTTATTTTTCTCCCCTTTTATTTTTCTTAGTCTCCGTTTTGTTTTCTTTCAGTGTGTTCTCTTTAGCTCATTCTCTTTGGTTGGTTTTAGACTCTTTGAGCGTTTTCCGCTTGGATTTTCTTTGGATTTTTATCGTTATCCATCCAGGTTTTCGTTAGTCACGCAGCAATGACTTGGATCTAACGCTTGTTTTTGATTGGCCCTAGTCAATGCTTCGTGACTTGTTTTTTGCTGATTGGTGTGAATCAGCCTTCTTCTCCGTTTGCTGGGAGAACTGCTCTCCCACGCCATGTTAGTTTAGTTCCAATTTGTAAACCGAAGCGACCAGATGCATGGGCTTTCCATCACCTGTACTTCCTAAGCCCTGTCTACGAAAGGTAGATGTAAAAACTAAATTTAATATAATTTTTGATTTCGTCCATACCGGAGAATATAATATATCGTATTAAGAAGAATAAAAACCGATACAAGTGCTATCAGGACTTTTTCGTCATCATTTCGAAATTTTCACCGTGTTAAATTATATATTTTGTTTTTGAGATTATTTATTAACATGTTTAATATGTTCTAAATTTTAGTATGGGGCCGCTATTGACCGAATTCTTGCATTATAAATATCGGTCCGTTAGGTTTCAATAATCAAATGCCAATTTCTCGTCTCCCGTTTTTCCATATTTATTCGAAATTCCCGGTTAGCCATGTTTGACAGCTACCGCATATTTTCCATACTTGATCAAATTAGCAACATGTCTGCTCGATTATTTTTGCATACCGTTTTGACGCTAAAAGTAAATTTTAATTTATTAGACATGGTTCGATAATTTTTGGTTTCAACTCCAGCCACTATTCTCCAATGAAAAATCATATTTTATAACAATATTTTGTATTCTCAAAATTTATTCAGAACGTCTTCTGTATAACGTAGTAATCGTCTGTAATGACGTCACAAAAATATTAAGGTTAAAGTGATTCTTTAATTATTATGCATTTTGGACTAGAACTTCTTTCGTGTAAGTAATACTGTACTAAAACTTTTCCAAATTGTACAACAATATTTCGGAAATAATTTGTGAAAACATCAACGAAATTTGTTAATAATTACAGAAATTATGGACATTTACGTGTGACTACATAACTTTCAGTTCGGCTTAATTCATGTATACCAGCGATTCAAATTTGTTTGTTTTACAATGTAACAGTAATTCTGTTCAGATTCTGATAAAATTATCATAGCCGAAAGCGTGAAATATGTACATTCAAAGCAATAAATTGAAATTCTGAAATTTTTATATTTCTTCGAAAACAATCTTAGAGTTTATGTTCAGTGAACGTAGTGTAGAAACCTCTCAGTTAACCAGGTACGATATAAGGCATTAGTTCATAATCCTCGTACAGTGTTTGGTAATATTTAAAAAGTGCAGTGAGTTATTTAATGTTTAACTTAATATCTATTGGAAATTAGCTATGAATTGTTACGTGAAGTTGACAGCAATTGATACTCATTATTTCTGTGTTTCGGTAAACCTATCGTTTTAAGTGATGTTCTTTTAATTAAATTAGATCGGTTCATAAATCTGTAGACCAGTGGTAGGATTCTTTCGCCAGCTGAGAAGTGATGACTTGGGAAAGGAACTATATATTGAATTTCTGGTTAATTCTGCATTGAAATATGAAGTGACTCCAGCATGTGATTTGTGTGAATAATATTATTTGCGTTTTGCGTTATGACACTACGTTTGGACTGAGTTGCGACCGTCATTCGTTGTGTTCGTTCGTCTTTATTTCAGGAATTGCGATTCCAGACTACAGGTGTGGGCCCTACTAAGGTAAAGGTAAGACATGGTCTTTTGCCACCCTGTAGACTTCGAAGTGAGTAAAGACACCGTATGAGTCACATATGAGTCGTTTTGCGTAAAGATTATTTCCCAAGTAAAGATTTGCGTTTTTCCTTCTTAATCTGTCGCTAATCTGAACCAGCTGGTACTTCAGAGTATGAACTGACGATCTAATTAAGAGATTGGAGGTGTCGCCTTACCGGTATTTCCTCCCTCGATCTAAATTATTTTTTTTACAGTGATCACAAGGATCTGGAATCCTCTTTCCCAGATATTCTTAAATCTGGAAGGCATTTCTGCGCCGCTCGTCTGGGGTGTAGAAAATGTTTGGAGCTAGAGGTTAGGTTAGATGCGTTGCGTGGGTACTCTAGGCTCCTGGCGACCCTATTTGTCTGTGTGATCCACTTTTGGGATCATTAGGTCTGTTGCTGTGCCGTTGCAGTTTTTGGCGATTCCCAGCCAGGATTTGTGAAGCTGTGGCACTTCTTTTGTGAGACTGTATCTCTGTTTTTCGTAGTGCTTTTCTACGCTTTTTGTGAAAAAAAAAAAAAAAAAAGTATCAATTGCTTCAAACTAAATTGAGTTTTAGATAAACTGCACATATTAAGGCCGATAACGTTACTGAGAGGAAAAGGTTGTTTCGTTATGAACTACATATTAAAGTGACTGGAGAATTACTAGTTATTATTTTCTTTGCGTACTTGTGGAGATAGTGGCTTACGTCGAGTTAGGTTAATTTTTATTAAGTTAGGTATTGTGGAAACTGGATGACTGTGGCATTGATTATTGGAATCGAACTTCCGGTATTTTGTGGGGAGGACGTTAATAGTGGTTCCTTGTTACATGATATTGTGTACTAATATAATGAGTAATCCTTTAAGTGACGATAACATGAGTGCTGATGGTCAGGATTATCATCCTGTATGCTGTAATCGCAATGGTGCGATAATGACTTGTACTGCTTGCATGCAACAAAAGCATTTACGATGTGAGCGGATAGCGGCTGACTTGAAACCTCTGTTAGAGTCGCGATATATTTGCAAGGCATGTAGGTCAAGTAATACTGGGACAGTCGAGGATGAAACTGGGGACGGAGTTCGCGTTGATTCCGAATCTAACGAAACCGAACCTACCGGTATCAGTAATCAGGGTACTTTATTGGATGCGCTCACTAAAATGATGAATAATCTTGAAAGTCAAATTTGTACTAACCTCGAAAGTAAAATGGTTACTCAAAGTACTAATCTTGAAAGCCAAATTTGTTCTAAACTTGAGAGTAAGATAGCTACGCAGAGTGCCGATATGAAAAGTGACATGCGTACTCTTGAAAGTCAGATAACTGTTCAAGGTACTAAGCTTGAGAGTAAAATTGAGGTGCAAGGTTTTAAGTTATCTGAGAAAATAGATAGCGTAGTTAATGATATGAATGCTAGATACGACGAAGTACGTAGCGAGATCGCGAGTGTCTCCTCGAAAACCGAGTCTCTTGAATCCCAAGTAGAAAGTTTGCGTATCGAAGTTGAAAAATTGCGTACTAACGCAACCGAACCTGAAGACAGGGAAACTTGTCTTAAAGAACCGATAGTGAGTAGTGAAGCTCAACCTTTCTCTACTTTTATTCCTGTAACCAGTTTAGGATTACTTTCCATGACTACCACCTCTGTAGTGACGACAAGTCAAGGTAAACCAGTGTACTCGCTGACTACTACGACTGGAACGAATATGCCTAGGATTTCGTCCCGTAGCGAGGACTTGTTTGAGAATAGGAGACGTGTCGATCAAAGTCGGATGTTGGGAAAGCGAACATGGCATGAGGAGGTGACCGATGATGTTTTTCCTTTTAGGTCTGAACCTTTTAAGTATCGACATCCTTCTGTTGCCTCTTCTTTACAAATTCCGTGTTCTCAACAACCCGAATTTGATCGAGATCTCAGGTTTGAATTTCCTAAGGAAACTCCTACGCCGATTTCTGTGGGTTGTCATGTTAAACCCAATGAATCTTATGATCCCTTGAGACCATCTCAAAAGGAGGACACTGTGTGGCCTCAGTTACGTCAGGTCGGGAATGTTATTGATAGTCATTCTGCACGTCCGTTACGGCTTAATGACATCAATTTCTTCCCTACGTTTGGTGGAACTCCCGGGGAATCCGCTAGGAAATTCTTAACTGAAATTGCTCAGAATAGCGACCTAATGAAGCTAACGTCCTCTGATAAAATGTTGGTTATTGGTCGTAGGCTGACTGGACTAGCTTTGATCTGGTACACGCACGAGAAAGATAAACTCATTACTTACGAAGATTTCGTACGAGCTTTTCTGGATCATTTCGAAAACCCCAGGCTTAAAAAACGTTATTTGCAACAGCTCTACTCTGTAAAATATCATGCAGGTGTTTATGAAAATATGGCACAATTCGCTTGGCAGTTGCTAGATAAATATAAATTATACGCTTCGCCATATGTTGAGGAGGATATAATTGAAATAATAATTCAAGCTCTTCCTGAGTCTATAGGTAAATTATTAAGATTGCACACTCCCGAAAGCATAAATAATCTTATTGATATGTTAAAGAATTTAGACAGTCCTACTAATACTGAGCTAAATAAAGATATCCTTTCTGAATCTAATGTAACCGAACCTAAAGGAAATAAAGTTAATAATGACCGTAAATTTAAACCCAAAATCAGAGCAACTAAAGTAACTAAATCTAGTAGTACTCAAACTGAGCAGGTTAAATTTTATTCATCTAAGAATAATAATAAATCTTCAAATTTTCAAAATAATTCTTCTGGTAGGAGATTTAATCAAAATTTTAATAATGGTAACAGATGGAGTAATAATTCAGGTAGAAATAATAATTTTGGAAATAATCGTAATGATAACTATGTAAAACGTCGTAGGTTTGCTGACAATGATTCGTATCGCAGAGGAAATAATCAACGTTTTGTAACCAATAGTAATATGCCTATGAGTGATAATAATAATCAAAACAATAGTCAGATTAGTAGTAACGTGCCAAATAATAGTGTTGCCTATAATTCTCCTTATCAGAGTAGAGTGGTAGAGTGTAGTTGTCGTACTCTAAATGTTCCTGGAGGTAATGCGGCCATCAGAGAAGTGAAGTGTGGTTGTTCGCAGGTAGATGATCATATGAGAGTTAGTGCTGTTTCAAACCGGCCGTGCTGTTCTCGCGGAGTTGATTTAAACGCCACGGGCGTCCTTCAGCCTGATTGTATGGGAAGGCCGTGCCCTTGTCGTGTGAATCGATCCGATGATCATAGGTTGGGGGAACAGGCTAATCTCGTATCTCATGACTGGGGTTGATGTGGGGAAACATAACCTCAGAAACCTGAAGCGATTTAATTGCTCCGAGCAGCGCAGGCTAGAATTACTGCCTCGAAGCAATTGAATCGAAGTCTTGCTAAATGCATGGCGGTCGCATGTATTTAGTATTTGCCTTATCGCAATTGAGCGTGACGATGACTTCACGTTAAGTCATGGTTGATTGTGATAGGTTTTATATTGTATGGAAAGATGTGTAATTAAATATTAAATATTAATATGTTATCTTAATCATTATATGTGAATTTTAAATAATATATTCATATCTAAATAAAATATTATTACTAATACTTATTTTCTTATTATCTCAATGACTAATTATCAATTTTCTTTAATATATTAAATACTTTTCTTTTTTAATTACTAAATGGTTTAATCGCCTTTTATGATTTTTCTTTGATTTTTTGTGGTGCTAAGTCTGGCTCGCATGTGGGATGTGTTTGTTGGTATATCCAGTTTTGTTGAGAAGAAATTCAATGAGTGGAGAAAGGTCTTCTCCAATCATTTCATTTCTTTTCCTGGCCCTGGGAGGAATGTAACAGCCTAGTTGCTGTTCCATTTTTATTTTTATTTTTCTCCCC
>JAGDQP010006955.1:31134-69663 GCA_022664845.1 Lepisma saccharinum | reverse complement strand
TACGCATCAACAGAACTACCACGAATCTACCGACTGAAGAGTCTCGCTGGAGTAAAATAATTTAGATTTTATTGTATACCACAACGTCTTATAAACCACATATCCACGAACCCATTACAAGTTGGAAACACTGTATCTCCAAAACTCAGCGAAATCGGACCCATGCTTATATGAACTTCTATTCTTATTTTGGTGTGGTAAATCATCTCCCGAAGTCTTTGCGTATATTACTGGAACTCCCTGTATATGCCGCACCGCACCCTATTTTGATGATTGCGCACCCCCTCAACACCCTGCATTCTCAAATTTTGGCAACGCCACTGCTGCGGCATTATGTTCTTCGGGGATCGATCATCTGGGCAAGGAAGGGGAAATTATCCATACAACATATCAACATTCGTTTGGTGAAGCTTGGGGAAAACGTGGAAAGCCTTGTCCGGCAACAGGATTCGAACCAATTCCCCATTCTTATTCCGAAGTTGACCACCACAACCACTAGATCACGGGTGCTGGATGTTTTAGTTTTTTGCATTTGTTTCAATCTCTGAGATATCTCTGAGATCGAAACGGTTCTAGGCGTGGCCCACGAGGTTAGAGCTAGCAGTGGTTCTAGGGTACTCAAGCAGAGAAATAGATTGATGAGAAATGCCTCTAAAAGAGCTTTTCCGTAGTTGTTACGATAACTTTTGGAAAATCGTATTGGCAACACTGATATAGTTGTCCATCTTAGGTAGACACAGGAGAGAATATCAAGCGGAACTGATAAGAGTTTTGTCTTGTACTGAAGCGATACTTATTGCATCTGTAAAAATCAGGGTCGAACCAGAATGAACTGCTTATGGAGCGTGAACAGGGTAAGGGTCAGAAGGTCTTCCGTACAAACAGAAACAAAGACACAGGCGAAGAAGAAACATTTTTATGGCTAATTTTCCTTTTTTCTTGAAGAACACGATGTATTCTCACGAACTTTTCGTTGTTGTGTTCTTCTGAATATAACTTTTGTGTTTCGATGGATGACTGCGTACCTCAACAGGTCTCTTAAAAAAAAAAGATTATTTTTGTCTAAAATTTCATTCCCACTTGTTAAATTCTTTTGATTTTATGGACATGGGAACTTATCTAAATATCGATCGAAGGCGTAGCTAATGTGTGATTTTACGTTTTAAGCCATGCATTAGCTCCAAATTAACCGATGTGCTGGTTGTTTTAACTTTGGAATTACCATCGACCTCCATTAATGCGATACTGGACTGACTGTAGCCATTGAAAATTTCATGAATATGTGGAGCTAGGGAGCGGGAAAGAAACTTAATCTCGTTTGTCCACTTCCAGTCTAAACCAATATGGACAAAATTTTCGATTCTAACTCACATTTTTACGCTTGATATCTCTGTGTGGCCCGTTTTTTAATTTATGTCTTAATTCTTGCCAAAAACGTGGATATTATTTGCAGTATTTTCTATTGTATGCAGAGTACGATATACTCTTACATGAATATCTCAGGAATTAAGACTTGAGTAAAAAAAAGGCCACACAGCGATATCAACCGTATAAAACTGAGTTAGAACTGAAAATTTGGTCCACATCGGATTAGACTGGAAGTGGACAAATGAGCTTAAATATTTGCTCTGGCGTCTATCTTTCAAAACTAAGTAGTCACTCCAGTATAGTTTACGTATAGCTCGATGGGAAGTACAAACTTTCACATGTTTTCTTGTACCCCTTTACGCGTAACACGTGATGAATCTACTCTATAAATAATAATAATAATAAAAATATCAAGTTTGTAAAAAAGAAAAGGACTAAAATTCGTACATGCATGTGAAAATACATTTTCCCCCTTATTTCAGGATATTGTCTTGTATGCTATAAAAAGTAACTGCTCCATTATTTGTCCATTCTTAGAAATCAGAAAAGAGGAAAAACAACAATGCACAAATGTCAGTCAGGGATTCCTTCAGAATTTTCAGTTTAGGAGGTGTAAAGTCGAAATTGGGAGGGTGCAAGTGGTGTGTTGGCATGATTTCTATCGTTTTTTGACAGTAAAAAAAAATAAAGTTGGTTGGTGCTCTTGAGATTATGGGGGGTGGATGGGGTGACACCCCGCGCGGGGTGGGAGAAGGGCAGGCGGAATCATTGATGTCAGTAGTCGATCACCTGTTATAGAATTCAAACCATTATTTCCCACTACTTCAGTTCAAATTTTATTTTAAAAGCAAATACATCTTTTTACGCCATAAAAGGCAACTGAAGATTGACAAACTAGTTCGTTTCTTTCAAATTATGTTATCCGTAAACAACCAATTTTGAATTTCAACCCATTTTACTAAATAATTAATTAATCTTTATTACAATTCTGTATTGGGAACTACACACAATTGGCACTGTATTACCCACAGGCAAAAACGGTGTAAAATATCCGCGAATGAAAATTTATCGCGTTTTTAATGACTGCGCATAGGGCTAGGCTACCCACCTCTGTCACTGAACCCTGCACTTGTGTTCCAACAATATTACTCAACTATTTCTAATAACCTGTTCGTCTTCTTCATTGCAGATGCAGACTGTATGGACACAGGATTATGAAGGTAAGTAAGTTTACATGCCATCGCAGGTGAAAAGTAACGTAAGTCATAAGATTTTTCTATGTATTAGGTTCGCTTGACACGGAAGCATCCCAGTAGCACACAAACGTTGAGAAACTGTGGATTCAACATTAGTTCCACCAGAGACCTCATAATAGATAGACTTAGCACGCATCCCCATTTCTGGATGCGCTAAAACTAATGTGTTTTCTTTTGTACAGGAGCATGTAATTTTGAATCCATCCGCTAGGTTGCACTGGCATCGATCTCATATTCTATTATGTACTCGATGCCAGTGCAACCTAGCGGATGGATTCAAAATCACGTGCTCCTGTACAAAAACCCATTAGATTTTGCGCAGCCAGAAATGGGGATGCGTGCTAAGTCTATCTATTATG
This sequence comes from Lepisma saccharinum, assembly GCA_022664845.1. Classification (NCBI taxonomy): domain Eukaryota; kingdom Metazoa; phylum Arthropoda; class Insecta; order Zygentoma; family Lepismatidae; genus Lepisma; species Lepisma saccharinum. The sequence goes on along the minus strand of JAGDQP010006955.1, from coordinate 66,680 downwards.
AGGTCAATGGTCCCACTACGTAATTTTAACGGTGTATATGTACCGAAATGTCCGCCTGTTCAACGGTCGTTTATACGACGTTTAGAATCAACATATTTTTCAATGTCAAGAAGTGGAGTACTTTGAATAACGTTTTTGTAACGTTGTATGTGCCCAACTGTTCAACGTCTCATAAAACCACCTTATTCATTTGAGCAAAAGAGAGCATTGAACTTCGTGACGGAGAATTACTCACCACAGTGTCTGTTTTCATCCATTTCTTTCACTTTCATAAATTCTCTACCGGTCTGCAATGGGACTCGAAGCTGGTACTTTCTGCATTTGTCGTTTGGTAATTCGACGCTCTAACCGCTCGGCTACGAGGAATCCTCGTACTTATATACTCATTAATATTTTACTAATCCATTTATGCTACGAAGACTCACAACGTTCAACGAAGACTCAAACTGGTGTAGACGTTGCTTTTCATCGAGATAAATTTCGCATATTACGTAGAGAGCTAAAATCAGAAATTTCCTTAGCATACAAATTTTTCATTGAAAGCTCAGAATACAGTATCAATAAAGACCCGAGGCAATTTTGGAATTTTGTTAAAAGTAAGACAAAACATCTCTCATCCACTTCTTTGAAATACAGAGACAAAGAGCTAGAAAGTAACAGGGAAGTATCCAGGTCTCTTGCACATTATTTTCAATCTGTATTTAGAACTGTAACACCCCAGTACAAATCTGAAACTTTGTCAGACAACCCTAGATGTGAACTTTTAAACACGTTGCAAATAAAAGAAATTAAAATGAAAGAAATTGAGGAAGCAATCAAAATGTTAAAACCTAAGTTATCTTGCGGGCCGGACGAAAATTCCACCTTATATAATAAAAGGTTGTGCTGAGATTCTTAAATACCCATTACATATTTTATTAAATCTATCTGTTAAAACTTGTGTATTCCCTGACAAATGGAAGGAAAGTTTAATTTGTCCTATTCCAAAATCCGGAAATGCTAAAGACGTCGAAAACTTCAGACCAATATCTATTTTATCATCGTTTGCAAAAGTATATGAATATGTTATATATAGGCGAATACTGAATCATGTAAACTCCATTCTTTCACCACATCAGCACGGCTTTTTGAAAAATAGGTCAACCTCAACAAACTTAGCAATTGTAACTGACTTCATTGCAACTGAGCTAGATAAAGGAGGCCAAGTAGACGTCGTATACACTGATTTCAGTAAAGCATTTGATTTGGTTGATCACGATGTTTTGCTACGCAAACTTACGTTCTTCAATTTTTCTACGGAAACCATAAAATTATTAACTTCGTATTTACGTAAACGTAAGCAGGCAGTAATTTTTAAAAGTTATATTTCAGAATATTTTGAGACACTGTCCGGAGTACCACAAGGTTCAAACCTCGGCCCTTTATTATTTCTTTTAGTTATTAATGATATATCTGAGTGTATCGAGAACTCCCATATTCTCTTATTCGCGGATGACCTGAAATTATACGCTAGAATTGAATCAATTGAGGACAGTGCCAAACTACAAAAGGACTTAGATAATGTCAAAGAGTGGTGCGACAGGAGTAAATTTGTAACTAATACAAAAAAGTGCAATTCCATATCTTTTACAAGGAAAGAAAAGTATGTTGAGTGCAACTACTCGATTGATGGAGTAAATCTATCGAAACCTGAAACTGTTAAAGATCTTGGAGTTGTTTTCGATCCAAAATTAAACTTCGGGCGTCACAATGAAATGATCACTAACAATGCGTACAGGAATCTTGGGTATATTTATTGTTTTAGCAGGGATCTCCATCTTGACTCAACACTTCTAAAATTGTATTACTCTTACGTGAGATCACAGCTAGAATACTCCTGTATTATATGGACTCCGAACACTCAGAAATATGTTAAAGCAATAGAGAAAATCCAGTGTAAATTTTTGAAATTACTAATGTATAGAAAAACCACATTATATCCTGCCTACATATCATACAGGGAATTAGTGAGCAATTTTAATATACAAACTTTGGAACGAAGAATGCATTTAAATGATTTAATATTTCTGTACAAATTAATACACAATCAAATTGATTGTATTGATTTATTTCCGAAAATTTTCATTCAAGTCCCGAACACTAAAACTAGATTAGGTAATAATGGGACATTCTATTGCAAAAAGCAAAGTACGGAAATTCTATATAAATCCCCAATTTGGAGAATGAGTGCTTTCTACAACAAAATTGAACCTAAAGTTAATGTAGATATATTTGGAATGACTTAGAACGAATTTAAAAGAACTGCAGGTGAAGTAATATGATTGTTTCTTGTATCTTGTAATTACTATCATGTACACGCAAGCACTGTAATTAGGCATATTGCCTGTTGTGTTATGTTTTGAATAAATAAATAAATAAATAAACGTTAGCCTAACCCCGCAAGTGATGCAACCTTTTAGCGTTGTTGTCAGATATCTGATGGTCCGGAGGGGAGAGAAAAATCAACGAACTAACACAAGATAAAATCAGCTATCCTATATAGTGTGGAATTCCAATCTATACTAGAATGATCATTTACCACTGGTTTCCGGGCAATTCCCCGGGATTAATGCATTAATCCCCGGCTATTTGTCCTTCCCCCACAGTTTGAAGAATAAATGTTTCGAAAAAAATATAGTTTTTATTTTAAAAAAATCGAAAACGATTTCTGTCAAGGGCTACCAGACATACTCTTTTCAGGGGTCCTAATTTTGTGTTCTCTACATTTTCGCCAAATCCTTGCGCTGTGCTCTTTTTTTATTTCTCTTTTCTAAAAATTATGAATTTTCTGAGTGACATTCACGCTCATTTCCAAACTCCAAAATCAAGGAGTATACGGTAGATAAAAGTATTACGAATGGAGTAATTTTTCATGTAGGACGGGCGGAGGAGGGAGAAAATGTAGCCAAATTTACAGTTGCAACAAGGAAGACGTTGAATTACTCCGATTCTGCCTGGAATCAATTGAAAGAATATGATCACCTAGCCTATATACATGAATTAAAAAAAAAAACACTGGCGTAACAGGCCGATAGGCCCTGAGCCTGCCCCAACGCCATCTGTCCGTGTTTAGTGGAACTACGTCCACCTGAGTAACGGCTGTGTGATCAGCACTGCGCGTACCTAACCACGAACAGGTGTATCAGGGGCTTACCAGACCGAGTGTGGCCGTCACGTCTTTATTCACGTGACTCCCCAATTTACCTCACGACGCTGGGTGGACTCCAGCCGGGAATTGAACCCGAGACCACGCGACTTGAGTTCAACGCTCTAGCCACTAGACTGTGAAGCTCCTATACATGAATTTTAATTCAGAGAAAGTTTTCGTAACATAAAAATGATAGTAAAGGGGTAATTACTCGCTAGATTGACTCGTGGATGAGTGGTTAGCTTCACGAGTTACTAACGACGAGTGCGAAAAGTTCCAGCTTCGAATCCCACTGCAGACGCAGTGCTCTCTTTTGGTCAAATACAAAACGTGGTTTTGAGTCGTTGAAAAATTGGGCAAACACAACGTTACAAAATAAAAAGTTGGTCTTCGTCTTCTTCTTGCCGCTAAAGACTACATTGATTCTAAACTTGAAACCCCGTTGAGACGGTGGATATTTAGGTACATATACAACGTTAAAATTAAGTAACAGGACTAACGCTGAACCCGCCGTTTTCCAACGTTTGTGTGCTACTGGGGAATAAGAGAAATTTCAATAGTTTATAACGCAGGGAAATAAATCTTAAAAGCTTTGAAAGAATGTGTGGTTATAAGCATTGGCATTTTACTCCACACTCTATCTATATATTCAAAAATGGATGGATGGATGTGTGTATGTTCCATCATAGCTCTTGAACGCCTGGAGCAATATCAACCAAACTTGGTATACGTATCACTTACAATCTACAAATAGATACTGTGGAGGTAAGACAGCCCTAGGGTGTGGGAAGGGGATGACATGTAATAATAATAATAATAACGATTGATATTTTTCTCGACTCCTTAGTTTCCGGGGTCGCTAAGCGGATTGGTGGACAGTCCCGATAACATTTAAGCCCAAGTTGAGTCAAATACTTGTAGAATGAATATGACCCCGCACCAACAGGCGGGCATATTAGCTATTTAGATATAAATATTAAGAAAAGACACAGGTATTCCCTGTACGATGTGTACGCGCCGTAAGCGGCGCATGGGGGATTTGGAGTCAGATCTGTATATAATCTTGACCTACGGCATGAAATGAGGTGGGATGATCAGTCCCACGCTCGACCGCCTTTATCTCACAAGGCGCCCACGAATACCAAGGACATTGGTACTCACTTTAATAGTTAGGAGGCTTGAGTGTACCTCAGAGCGCCAGGCATGGGAACAGCAAAGTAAATTCCCCAGCGACCTGGTTGAGACTTGAACCCGGGCCGCTCCATTCGTAGTCAGACGCGGTACTGCCTGAGCTACGCCAGCTTCTGGAAATAATAATAATAATAATAATAATAATAATAATAATAATAATAATAATAATAATAATAATAATAACAATGCTGCAAATAAATTTATTGATATGTCAAAATGTAGCCAAAAGTTTGTTGTTTTCGTAGTTAGTAGCTGGCTTGTCTAATTCCTTATTTAAAAATAAATATAAATAAATAAATAAAAATAATAAAGTCCTGGAAAGACTTTTTAAATAAAATTGGGTACTTGTAATTTCTCCATATGAATTTTACAATTTTCGTTTTTTGAGCAACGCTTTCTTCTTCCAGTACGTCATAAACGTCCTGACGATATATCGCTAGATTTTACTCAAGAAAAAAAAAAAATGCCTCAACGATACGCTTCCTACAATTCTATGCAAATTAGAAGGAACACATATGTCGCTCTTTGCTCAGACAAAATTATAACATTTTAGAAGCAGGGCATCATTCATTATTAGAGTAGTATCTAAAGACTGAAGTGTATCGGGCGAGTGCGCATGCGCAACACATTCGCAAATGATACGGCAGACGAACTTCCAAGCCTATGTTTGCAAACAGTACATGGTTAAGGCGTCAGCTTATGGAGTAGGAGATCCGGGTTCCTAACTGGGCGGGGTGTTTTTTCTTCGTATTTTCTTTCACAAAAAAACTTTTTATACTCAAATCTATTATTAATATATTTCTAATCCAGGATTAGGTTAGGTTAGATAGTCAGGTTCGGTTCTTTTCTTTTATTTACACGCCGTGTAAGACAGTTTTCTCCTTTAGTGCGTCGCAACGCTGTTAGATGGCTCTGTAACGGGGTTCAAATATTCCACTCAGTTACTACAAGTCAGAGATGAGCCACATACCGTTGGAAAACACATGATCTGAAAGGTTCGAGAAAACATTGACTTTGACTCCGAACCTGGCAGGGTCTTTTCATTTACTTAGCTTTCTCCATTCTAAGAATTGATGCTACAGACTTAATGAATGCATGCAAGTGGAGATAAATTTATTTCAGATTTGTTGAGTTTAATAACCTTTATTTCTAAGCCCGTTTCTGGTCTGGTGACTCTGTAAATGGATTCAGCTAGATATTTACAATACAAGCCCCACCACCCAATTCTTTGTGCATTGTTTGTACCAGAGGGGATTCAATTAATTAACCAGAAAGCACAAAATGTTTAGTACAATATTACCCCATAGATCAGAGATTCCGCCAGGATTTTTAGTTTGTGGGGTGTAAAATCAAAATTTGGAGGGTGTAAGTGGAGTTCTGCACAGTTTATATTGATTTTTAATCATAAAAAAATTTATAGAGTTGGGGTGCTTTCGAGGATTTGGGGGATGACACCCCCACCACAGGGCGGAGGGTCCGGCGGAATCACTGCTATAGATTAAGTCGTACATAGTAAACTTTTTTTTTTTTGAGAACTAGTCCTCCACAATGAATACACATTCTCTCCCCTCGGGGGTGAAAAATGTCTGAATCCATCACTGTTCGAAAGCTATTGCTTGTAGGCTTCTGATTTTTAGGTTCTAAAAAGTTCAGATTAGGATTTTAGAAATTACATTTAAGGATTTTATAGGTTTCTAAAAACGTTGTTTAGGATTTTATATTACGTATTATTTAATGAATTATGTCGTAATTATTCACTCGATCATTTTAAACCATTTCATTTTGAGTTACTTTCAGCGTAGATTTACTTATTTCCGCTGTAATAATAAATACACTACTGAAAGAGTATATTTAATCTCTTCATTTTTCATACTTCTTTTTACACTATCAGTTTAAGTCTCAATGCATGTGGGTTTTCCCGCCTTTTTTTAGTTTTCTTACGTCAATTATTCAAATTTCAGTGCAGGCAAACAGAAATTAACTTTTACGGACAAAAGTTCGTTTCGTATATCAATAATGGGTACAATTAGTTGTAAAGCAATGCTAGTAGTAATTTCAGAATTGTGTGACAATTTTTAGGACAGAATAATGTCACCGGCTTACACTAACAAACCACGGGGACTGTTCGGCTATAATGACTTTAGTGTCTATGGTGAAATAATTTTACACAAGTGGAATTTAGTTTAACGGATCTTGTCCGTGCTTATCATCTAATTATGCTAATATATGAAAACTAATTATGATTGTGTTTGTCCCTATAGTTACAGACGTTCAGTGCACGTATGCCGGACCAGAAGGCAACAGAGATGTTCTTTCAGCGAAACTACGAAAGCCAGAAGGTTTCCGAGGAGACCCAATCTTTGCTGACTCTCGTCATGTGGATCCACTGATCGACCCCACCTGCCAAATTCGAAGGGACATCAAAGACTCCACGGCGCTGGTTTACAACCTTCTCATCACTGACTTCACTTCCTGTGGGATTCTCAAGAGAGGGGTAAGTTGATATTCTTTTTATATTATATAAAGAAATCCAAATGTATAAGCTATACCAACATAACGCAGTATTGTGTTATCTCATTATAAGGTGGAAAACATAGATATAGACAAGGTAAACAGCATTAAGGATTTAGGTGTTATTTTTTTTACTCCAAGCTAAGTTTTAACGAGCATATTAACAGACTTATACTGTATGTGAATCCCGATAATTAATTTGATTTATTTTTATCAATGGTATGATTTTTAACAAAATCAATACGTTTTTAACTTTATATAAAATTGTTGTGAAATCCAGACTAGAATAGGCTTCCAATGTTTGGAACGATTTGTCTAAAACTGCTTGCAATAAACTTGAACCAGTACGATTTTTAGGTAGATTTCGAAGAAAAAAATCTACCTATTTATATATTTACACCTTAGTGGCCATAATTTTGAAGATATATGAACCAAATTTTATTATGTTGTTTCTAGGCTTATTAGCTCGGCTAAGTTCGTTAATGAGCAAAATCGGCCCACCGGGGTGGTTGAAATTTTGAAAAAGTTATATATCAGCCCCTATGGAGTTTATAGGTAAACTTTGTCTGCATAAATTATAATACTCCCTAAGAAGTTTACGGTGACACCAACAATTCAAGGCTTGTGGGGGTACCAGTGAGGGTGGGGGTGGAAATTCGAAATTTTTAAAACCATGTCTTGTGGGGTAACGTTTGAAAAGCTCTTGATGATTAATCTATAAATCAATAACTAGTTTCTCGATTATTTCGTTAGGGGTATATAAAGTGGCGGGTTTCATTGGGCCTGTTAATTTCAATTGGAATATCACTGCATTCAGTTCTAATAACAAAAAGTTTGCACGGTAATTAGTTAACCTATTAGGGTAATTAGTTACTGTATTTATAAATTTTATAGTGAAACTAAAATGATAAAAGTATATTTACTTAAAGTGTTTTTATTCTGCACTTACTCCCAATAAATTCAATCAAAAACACCTCGAAATCTACCTCAGCCTGTAGGCCTGCCGAAAGGTTTTTTTTCAGGTCACTATGTTTTAAACTTAATTTTTTATATCACTGTTTCAATTATAATTATTGGTGTGAATTCTTCAATATTGAAACTTTTGAGCAAAGAAGAAAGAATCTGGACAAGAACTTTTTACCGGAAATTTGATCGAACTTGTAATCATTTCATTGAAAAACTTAATTTGTACCAAACAAGACATCTGCATGTACTGACTACATCTGATAAACGTGATAAACTGCTCAAAAGATTTATTTGCAATTATGAATCTTATTAATTCGACTGTTGTATTAATATTTTTATTTTTTACTTTCACTGTGTTTCTAATAATTCTTGTTTGTGTTTTATTATCAATTGACTAAGTGCTATCTTGGTCACTCGGCCGTTCATAACACTAAGAAATCAACATTTATTATTATTATTATAAAAATCCCAATGGAAGAACAAAATAAAAACATACAGAAAAAGAAAGATTCTATTATGGCTATAATCTTAAGATCCTCGCCTCGTGGAAAGAAGGAAGGTGGAAACGATACAAAGAGAAGAAGCCGGTCTGGAGGCCGAGAGGTCTGCGGCGGTAGGCCATCGGCTCGAAGGTCCCGGGTTCTAGTTCCGGCAGGGGAATGGGTGTGCATTTTAACAGCTAAAGGCAAATCGTGACGGGCCGAAGTCCAAAGCTACTAGACTGGCGCATATAAAAATAAAGTTTAAAGTTTTGAGAGAGAGAGAGAGAGAGGAGAAAATGAAAGAAAAAGTGAGACGAAAAGCAGGAACGAAAACAAAAGAAGTTAACACTGCGATTCTATTAAAATCGCGAATGCTCTGATTTCTTCTAGCAACACAAGCAAAATATTCTGGCAACACTGAGAACTGCACAGAACTTTTCTATTTTGTCGAATAATATTTATCCCAGGTTTGAAATTTGAATTTCAATTTTATTTATGGCCTTTAGGCATCTAAGGCTCATACCGATTCCAAGTTTGGTGCGGATAAGTATAACGATATAGAAGATTGACAATGAACATTGAATCTTTCAAAATGGACGGCAACCCTGACAACTGCTACTCCTCGTTATGACAGTTCCGGCGGATCTGAGCTACTCAACCCAAGACCTCTACAACGACACAACCACGTCTCTACATCTTGGGATTCATCAGATATATATTTTTGTGCACGGGTTGGCAACACTGACCACGAAATACTTGGAGACGCGGACACCCAAAGTATTTTTATGTTGTGTCGAATAATGTTTATGCCAAACTTGGTGCATATAGGTCTAAGGGAATGGAAATATTTTGAACAATTTTAAATGAGTTTGCAACACTGAAGTATTGAACCAATCAAAGCGGCTTTGTCGGCTCTGAGCTAGTTTTGTCCATACCTTTCCAACAACATCTAGAGCACCTCCCTACACCTTGTGGTTCCTGAGATTTACTTTCTTGACACGGACAGGCGGACGGATGCATTAACCGGGGCTATAAGATCATTTTGGTATAACTTTGCTATCGAGGCACCTAAAATAAGAAGAAAGGGTAAAGAGGAAGAAACAGACAAGAAGAGAATTAAGAATAAGAAAGGGAAGATGAAAGGAGAAGAGAAGCAAATAAGAAAAGAACAGGGGGGAAATAATAACTTTATCAACAAACTAAAGATCCCACTGTTTCTATCTGATGTATGCTTTCGGGGAGCTTTGGCCCCCGGGGATTTTCAACCGCTACGCCGAAAACAAAAATAGTCTCAACACTTGTATTACTCATACGTATGCGTATATAATAGCACATTCTACAACCTTCATGTTATTTTGAGGTTAAGTAAGAAAGTACGACATACTGTTAAGTAACATTGTTATTATTTTATAATTGCATTCTTTTCTTTAGTTCACAATGGTTCGTGGTGTCCTCAAATCTTGCAACGTTAATTTAACTCATTTCCCGACGTCATACAATGATGAAATTTTGCACAGCGACGTGTGTCGGATGGCAATACAATATTCCATTGTTACTTTCATATATTTCTATATTTTAAAAGCATATTTTAATAAGTACTTTCTTTATCCTAAAATATATACTTGTCTGCAACGATGTTGGGTTTGACTGGTTGCAGAACATTTTAGGATTTGGATGATAAGATCAGCATGAGAAGGATTTCCAAAGACCGAAATGACTCGAAAAAAAAATAATAATAAAATCTTTTTAAAGACATACTTTTCTTAAACAATTTCAACTGAGAAGGAAAAAAAAAATAATTTTATGCATGACTAAAAAGAAAAGCATGGGACACGCCAATTAGAGATTTTATAAAGTGACTATATATGAGAGCGCGTCCCATTCTTATCTTTCTAGTCACGCATAAAATTATTTTTTTTATTTCCAGTACGAATTGTTTAAGAAAAGTATGTCTTTAACAAGTTTTTATTATTATTTTATTGAAGTTAATATGCATTATTTATATTCTTCGTAACTCCCCCGAGTTCCCGGAATACCAAACCAGGCCGCTTACCAAACCAGGTAAGGGAAAATGTGACGTGTCATTACATGGGACAAGAGAGCTGTAGTTATTCCATCAATTTGACACTTCCCGAGTACGGTACTTATCCTTAAAGCGATATGAGAAAGGAGTCATTTTTAAAAGGTGAAAATCACCTTGTCTTTCTGTGCACTGTACCTAAAACATTTCACTGTATTTCCCGAACACAAGTGAATTATTTATGCATTTGAAAATATGTCAACACTTTGTTTTTTCTTTTTCCTTTATAATTTGTGTTCCCAGTGAGTGATTATAGATGAGGAAATCTAAACAGCACCTCCGCTCGGAGCTGGTTCTCAGTGTAATGTTTTAAATGTAATATTCATGTCCACCGCTTTCTAGATTAAGCGAGAATGTATCCAATTTCATTTCAGTTGTCTTCCTTTATTTATTTTTTAAAAGGCTTTTCGATCGTTTGTGTTTGCCGATATGTAACAGTTGCGTAACTCCAATCTTTAAAAAGCCAAAATAGCTGTTTCCTAATTCTAGAACATTGGTCTCAGTTTAGTTTACTTGTATTTATTGTACAGCTTAATTCGTTTTTAAACTAATGCAAGAATTATTGAGTATATGATCAGGTTTGGATACGTTTGCTACCCCCATTTCTTTTACTACTACTACTACTACTATAAGTTAGGAGAGCATTGGCTTAGCAGTTCGTAGGTTCTGGGAACGATAGTGGCGGCCGCCAATTCTGACATATGTTTCCAGGGTTTTCCCTGGCAGGCCGTGGCTCAGTGGTAGAGCGTTGTCTTTTGGGAGGTCTTGGGATCAATCCCAGCGGCCTGCCATCCTGACTGAGTTTTTTTTTAATTTTTCTTCCTGTCATACGAGGTAAATGCTGGGATGGTACCAACAAGAATAGGTCCTGGCTGCCTACCTTCCAGGATCCTCTCCCTTACCCTGTCCCGGCCTGAGACTAAGATGCCTCAAATTCAATTCAATTTATAGGATTCGAATATCATTGCTTAAAATCAACTGTTAGTAATTAAACGAACCAGGTGCGCTGGTAAAACTTTTAGGAATGTGCCTTGACATATCCAAGAATGTTTCCGATAAATGTTAGTATTTGCAATAACACTGAAAAAAAAACCACAAAATTTCCTTTGTGGTACTGACATGTAATGTTCGCACATGCGCAGAAAGGGAAAACGGTTTCTTATCGTAGTCAAACATGCAGTTTTGATCAAATGTTTGCTGCTGCCATTTTGATAATGCACTTTAGCAGCTGTGGGAAATATCCTCAATAAATGCGATCCTTAATTGACAAATAGAAAAAGCTATTAAAACAAACATGGGATACCGTGGGAGTAGCTTTGTTTATGTTTTCAGGGTTTTGGCAACGTATTTCTAAGCCTCTATACTGATTTCATTGGTGTTTTCTTATCAGTGGCAGTTTAGTTCAGTCAGTAAGGCGCGCGATTTCTAACTGAACAACCCGTGTCCAAATCTCACTTCAGACTTCTATTTTTTCTCACGCTCCCAACATTCCTGAAAACCAAAATGGTGGCTGGATTCTGTTAGCCAACTTACTGGTAATTTCCAGGCAACTGTTTGCACATTTTTTACAGTGTATACGGAACGACATCTGAAAGCAGTCTAAGCCTGAAAGAATATGGTTTTCGTCTTCATTAAAAATCGCTTTGTTCGTAGCATTGGTACAACTTGCACATTTTCTTCCGTCTGCATAAATAAACGTTGCTATGACTTTATCTTCTTTGTTTAAACAACATTTCTCGGATAATTATGAGACAAAGAAAGGTGACAGTCCAACTATTATCACATTCCAAAATCATTTGTGTTTCGACTGTTAGATGCAGAAACAAGGATGTTGTAAGTAAGTATACTTCCTCACATAGTAAATGTTCTTGTAAACAAAGGAATGACTATAAATGTTTCTTTTTTTCCTGAGAACTCTCAGTGAGGTTCTCTTAAACTACCAAGTTTATTCAGGCAATTGTTTATGGACAATATCTGCTAAAGTAATCTTTTTATTAACATTGTTTTGGTTGTACTGGAAAAACAATGTGGTTACGAGATAGTCTTATAGAATGAAAACCAGTCTTCGCAAAACATATGGGGGAGGGGGGTAAAATAATACAATAAAGCCTTAGTTAAACGTATCAATATCTCAGAAAAGACTTTTTTTTTTTAAAAAAAGTGGGGAGTTGAATTGGATTAGTATGTATATATGTTCTTGTTCGGTCATAAATTTTCGATGAACGGACCTATTTTGATTAAATATAGTGCGCTCTGTAGACTATACTCTCGTGTGACAGTCCCGTTGTATTTGTATTTATCGTGCAGGGATCAAACGTTGTGGAACTAATATACTACACTAGAGCCCCGCTAATCCGAACTAATTGGGGCTGTGCCCTGTTCGGATTAGCAAAAGTTCGAAATATCCGGACCTATGCTTTTTTAGTAGGTCTATGTCCTTGAACTTTTTATAATGAACAGCACCGTACTTTACACTGTACTTTGAGTTCATTTTCTTGTACGTTGTATATAGAACCCGTTATTACATTAAAAAAACTATTTTCTTTTTCCCCTCTTAAGTTAAAATTAAAAACAATTTGGTATGCTTTCCCTTGGCTCTGTTCGGTTTATAGGGATTATCAGATTAGCGGGACTCTACTGTATTACTTATAAACAAGCTTGCACTGTGATTCTACTCAGGGATGTATTTGGGGGGAGCCCGGAAGGTCCGGACCCCCCCCCCCCAACTGAGAGTTTTATTAAAAAACAGTAGATATATACGTAATTATACATATTTTATATACATATTTCCAGACACACATTGGACCACCCCGGAAGCCCTTTAACCCGTCCCAAAACCAAATTCTGGATGCGTACCTGACTCTACTAACAATACCAAAGGCTTCGGTTTCTTGATAGCATTCCAGACACGCAAATATTCAACTTAATAAAATAGGCTAACAACACTAACAACTGGGTTGCTATGGCCGGCGCCACCTACAGTAATTTCCTATTGCGTCGAAGAATGTTTAGGCTAAGTTTGGTGAGGATACGTCTAACATAATGGGATCAATTTGAAAAATTAAATTTTAAAGTTCATTGGCAACATAGACAACTGGTATGTTGATTGCCGAAGTAGTTTTCTATTGTTCTATTGTGGTGAACAATGTTGATGCCACATTTTATGCGAATATTTCCAAAAGTATGGAACTAATTTGAAAAAAATAAAATAAAACTAGGTTGGCAACACTAACAATTGATGTGCTTGGGGCGGGTACGCTCACAATAATTTTGTATTGTGATGAATAATATTGATACAAAGTTTGATGCACATATGTTCAACGGTATGGAACCAACTTGAAAAAATATTTCTAATAATGGGTTGGAAACACTGACAATTAGGGTGCGTGCTTCGGGATTTTTAAACTGTCGAATAAAGTTTATGACAAGATTGGTGCTGCTAGGTCTAATATAATGGAAGCAAATCATTTTTAAGTACGTTGGAAACACTGAAAACTAGGGTGTTTGGTGACAGTGATACCCACAACATATTTTTATTATGCCGAATAATGTTTCTGCGAATTTTTGTGCGGATTGGACTAACGGAATGGAAACAATTTGAACAAATGAATTTTTAGAAAATGAGTTAGCAACGCTGATCCTCTGCACCAATCAAGACAGTTCCAGCGGCTTTGATTTAGTCTAGCCGATACCTTTCGAACGAAACCTTATTCATCTCTCTACTCCGTGGATCTTTTTAGATTTAATTTCTGGACAAGGACAGACGGACTGAGCGTAATTATAAGGTTCTTTTTGTTGGCGTCGCTATCGAGAGACCTAAAAGGGCGGGAAACTGGCACAAATACTGCAAACTTAAGGTGGAGCCGAAGGGAAAATACAGAAACGCTAATAGGAAGAAAATACAGCGAAAAAAAGGGTTTAGCGAGTGTGCAAAGTATAAAAATACCACAAAGGAAAGACTGTAGCATAAAAAGACTGCAAAGAAACTTGTAAATGATGGTCGGTAGAATCCGAATGTGAAGTTGGCGCTAGCGTGCTTTAAAGCCTGAGTACATATGTGCAAAATTACCATAAGGGTCGAAAAGAAGATTAAGAACGACCGGTAAAAAAATCCTCGGTTTCTGAACCCAAACTTTGTTGAGCAAACGTCCTTAGAATATATGCAACCTGAAGGACGCAAAGGTATTGCATGGTTGCTTGCCGTGTAGGATGAATTTGCGAAAGAAACTTGATGTTTGCCAATTGAAAAAAAATATAAAAAGTGGAAAAAAATAACTTCTGCAAAACAAGTAAAACCATCTTAAAATCCCACTAAAAAGTAAAAAAATGAACACAGCAGTGAAAAAACTTATTCACTAAATATCTTACAACATAGCTGAAAGGATTCATCGGATCAATCTTGTCATTCGAGTCAAGTTTTGGATCGGGTTTCCGCTTCGTACTGGTGAATGGATGACGCGGATAGGGGAAAAACATGTTTTTTAATTCTTTCCATATGATTTTTGGCACTTGAATAATGTTCCTTTCAGGGGTAACCAAGAACAGGGATTTTATCTCCAGTAAACCAAGAATATGACGAAAAAAAATCCTAACAATCGGGAAAACATGGAAAAAGTCTTATATGCCTGATCAAGGTACGTACCTAGAAGGTAGTTTCGGGGGGGGGGGGAGATCCAGTGCCTTGGAGGGCGGGTCCGAGATCTGTCTGGGTATGAAATTTACGTAAAATGCATATACGAGGGTAAGTCAATAAGTAAATGTTCTAAATGTTTATCATTTATTACAACAACAGTAGAAAACTTATGACATCATTTTTCAACATAGTCACCCTGATTTTCAATACACTGGGGCCATCGTTCCACAAGCTTTCCAATACCCTGAGAGAAAAGATTTTCGGTTGAGCAGCAAGCCCTGTATGCATCGCTTGCTTCACCTCTTTCCTCGTCCTTCACGCGTGTTCAACCGCGTTTAAATTTTTCAATCCACTGGTAAAAAACATTTCCCCCGTATTGTATTGACAGTCTCCTAAGAATTCAGGAGACCAAAGAAGAAAAAAAAAACATTACGGAACGCTGTTCTTTTGTGGTGCAAACGGACTGTGGCGCAGCCATGCTTGCTTCTAGACAGCGCAAAGCGAACTGAAGTGATAACCAAGACCAAGGACTAGTCCTTGTGATAATGCTGAAACCTGCCACAAACGAAGATAATAGTGCCATCTATCGGCTTGCGAGCGCAGAAAGCCATAGAGCCAACCTAGAAACGATTAGAACAAAAGTGCACATACTTATTGACTTACACTCGTACTTTTGCCGAAAATTATACTAATTTCACAAAAAAAATTTGAACCCCCGTCTGCCTATGATCCTAGCTTGACAGATAAAAGGTATCTCTGTACGTGTGCAAATAATTAACTCTTCGAAAAGGCTATTGTGAAAATATTGAGTTATTCAAGCCCATGTTTATGACCATTTTTATGTAATACTGGTTGATAAATATTATTAATTCAACGAATTTTATCTCCAATTTTGTCCATTAATCTCTTTTCCTTCATGGCTTTGGACAGATCTTTTCCTTTTTAACTTAGCTGGTGGTACAACCTATAATCATGCCCTGGTTCCTAAAAGATTCTTGCTCGACTAACACATCAATCACAGTTCAATGTAATGTTTATGATAAGCGTACGTTCATAGATGTTGAGTAACAAACATATAATAGCATATCTCACGCAATTTCAATTTCAAGATTTGGTCGTATCAGTAAAACAACTCAAATCATTCGCTTCAACTACTTTATTTTTTTTCTTGTTTTTCACTTGTTTTAGGTGTCAGTAATGCCAGGTCACATTCCATTCTATTCCACCTTTTAACGTTAAAAGCACCACTGTTTCGTTGCTAAGTGTGGCTGTCAACTGTTTTAAAAGCGTTTCCTAGTTTTGATGTATTCGCTTTTAATGTGATCTACTTTTTCTTCCTCGCATAGGCGTTTTAAGAAGTATTATTCTTGGAATAGAGACACAGCGGCGTATTAATTTTAGTTCAAAGGACCTACTTTCACTTATTGCTAGTTTTCTTGGAAGACTATTTCTTTCTTTCTTTTTTTTCACATTTATAACGTATGAAGTGGATTTGTAACTATAACAGGATATGTCAAACAAATTGGGTAATGGAACTTCGGTTCAAGGTGCAAGCACAGTTTCTGTCAGATAAGTCTCTCCAGGAGGCTATTCGTACATTTCCGGGGTGTGTAAAACCAAGTTCCACATGGAATTCCTAGTTCTTGAGAACTTTCCGGTGAGATCTTTGGGCTCTGGAGACAATACCTCTTGAAAGAATCAGTGTATTATCGATCAGAATCAGTGGCGTATTTCTATTTTCTATAGGGAGAAAAGTGACTGACGCTGCTACTCTTTGCATTGTATAAAGTTCCCTAGCGAAATCCGTGAGACAAAAGATATTTTTAATATGTTCGTTGTTGTCTTGCATTGCATGTATGTAGCAATTGATGTGAATCAATTATTAAAAGTGCAGACAAGATGTTTTTCAATACGGTTCCTTAAGGATAATCTAAAGCAACGATCTCCAACAAAAGATGACAGCACTATCTCCGTATATGTTTAATGCATTCTTATCGTTGTACGAAATTTCCTTGCTGCTCCTACAAATTCAAGCCTAGAGAGTTGGTCTAGAGCCTAGTGCCTATGTATCATGAAATACAACACGATAAAACTTATTACCCATGAATGGAAAGACTTAGGAACAAACGAAGCTCTCGGATGTCCTTCTGAATTGGTATCGTTGGCTAAGGCCAGGATGGGTTAAGTAGAGGATAAGGGAAGTATCGGCCATGACCATACTTAAGGTACCACTCTGGTATTCGCCTGGTTGAAACTGAGGGAACCCGTGGAAAACTTTATTCAGGATGGTCGGCTGCCGAATTCGAACCTGCGTACCTACTCGTTGCCGATCCGAAGTCCGTGATGTTACCACCTGGGCCACTAGAGTTGGGTTTTCAGCTGTCTTCTTCGATGTCGTAGAATTCTATTTTATACACTCATTAATCCATACATCTATAAGGGAGACGCACCAGTAATGGACACTTTAAGAACACTTTTCACCGTTATAATTTTAAACTCAAATACAGTTCAAATTTATTGACCAAATGAGAATTTTACACGTTCTATATGCTCTCTTGTAGTGATTTTTACCCATTACTTTTATTAACACACGCTATTTGAGAGTAAATAAAGTTTTTTGTCTAACATTGTTTTTGTACCAGTGATGGGCACGGAAAAAACTGGATGTTCCGGTAATGGACATACTGTTTAACTCAAAATAATTCAATCAATCATGGCTGATGTTGCGAATATGAGTACTAAACAAGATTGTATGTTTAATGCTGTTCTTCGATTATCTGACTGTTTCATGGAATTACACTGAGTGATCATTCCGAAGGTCCTGGGTTCGAAACCAGCGGTCGACCATCCTTACTGAGGTTTTAACAGGGTTTTTCCTCAGTCATAGCAGATATATGCCCTGATGGCACCTTCAACTTAGACCTGTCCGACTCCTTCCCGCTTCCTTTCTCCGATCCTATTCCGACCTGAGCCATAGATTCCTTGTGGCCATGAAAATGCAAATTCTAAGTTGTAATGAATATTTTGTAATACTAAAACAAACCATTTCATTAATGGGTACCCCAGCGTCCATTATTGATAAATGGGACCAAAAATTTCCTGGTAAACTTGTGCTCATGAAGAGTATATAATCATTCTCAAGTTGAAATAAAACAATTAACAGAATTGCGATTTCGCCCTCGAATTAGTCAAGAGTTTAGCTCCTTTTACGCGCGCGTGGTCATGAGTTCAATTTCCGCTGAGAGCCATTGAAAGGAGTGGTTCGGAGCTCCATTTAACAAAAACTGTAAGTCTCGTCCTTAGAAGCTCACAAGCTCACTTAGGACGTTAATAACATCTCAATCAATCAAGGATTTTGATTTCAACCCAGTAATGAATAGCGGGTGTCCCAAAACTGGACAAAAACTTACTTTGCCGTACCGGTGATGGACACCCCTTGCTTTGTAAAACAGATCTAAGTTATAGATGTTTTGGCCATCTATATGCTTGGAACAAAGACATTTTATAATACATAATAGTGCAGAACAAGGAAAATATTCGTTATTGTAATTCCATGAATAAAAAACGAAACTTAATCACTTGCTTAACAGAATGCATGGAAGAGTAGGTGCAACCGTTGAACTAACTTCGACATCATGTCAGAAATATCAGATGAAACCAATGACGAGCGAATAATATTCAGTGGCATTAGAATATCCTATATTAAACTTCCCTACGTAGGTGAAATGATTCCCGCCCTTAAAAAATCTTGGTGTACGAATCTAAATGTCCATTACTGTTTTTTTCTCACCTTATATCATTCTTAAATCTTGGTATTACTTCTTATTACAATTTTGTCCCCTTGCCCTACAATGGCATTAATAAAAAATGAGGAAGTTCCCAATTATATTCATTTTCCATTGCCTTTATCTTCACCCGTTCAGTGCACAGATAAAGAACCGCAGTGAATCACGGTACAAAGCGCCTCGACCAATCAGAGCGCGCTATTTTCTCTTTACGTTATGTATCGATGTAAGGAGTGTTTATATTCTCTCCGGCTCACACGGTCTCCTCAAACGAAGAAAACAAATCAAGGAAATTGATTATCAGAAGAGAACTTGTTTATTATTTATATGTTATAACGATAATGGTTATTCTCTTACGTTTTTTTCTTGCAGGGTTTCGTCCATGTGCGGGTGTGGTTCCCCCAGTTCTCGGGTGTTGTGATGAATACCGATCAGGAGGTTATTATTATGTGTAAGCCACCGGAACCTACAGTCATTGAAAACAAAGCAGCAGGATTCGCAGGAACATTGTAAGTATTTTAATGGTGGCTCCACACCCTTCACAATACATATTAAAACAATAACAGAGTAAAAATACAATTGAATTAGTTTTACAAGGCACTCCCTTATGTGCAAAGCTATTAGACCTCACTGTCAGATAAAAATCTTTGGAGAAATGTTTAACATAGTATTACAAACACTAAAGCCAGCTTTCCTTCCAGGCGCTCGCCACGTTACTTACTTGCGTTTTCCAAGAGTAGAAAATAGAAACTCATGTTACATTTAGAACACGCACTTCAACACGTGTTGCAATTGGCTACTCACCCAAATCCCAAGCAAAGAAAGCAACGCACGCTTGCATGAAAATCTAGCCTAAGCGATTACCATACTTTTAATCGCGCGCGCGCGCGTGTATGGGTGTGTGTACTTAATATTACACTAAGATTCCCATTGATTTCTTTTTAACCAAAAAAGAAAGCCACAAATCCAACAAATCAACCTGTTGCATGTTCATTAATCACGACCTCTTCCGAAATTGCGACCAGGTTTTTTTTTTCGATCCCTGAGTTGAGGTGGATTGCATGCGAAGTAGTAAACAAGCCGATTGCAAATTTTCGTCTCGTTTTCACTTGGCAAATTTTTGGAAAGACTCGAAGAGGCGATAATCAGATGGACGAGATTCGTCGGGTATTGTGAGTGGTGGTAATATATCCCTTTAAAGCTCTTGGAATTCATTGAACATATCAAAATAAACAATAACCACCGGTGATACAGACCGATAGGTCCTGAGCCTGCCCCAACGCCCTCTGTCTGCGCTTGGTGGAACTGCATCCACCTGACTGACGGCAGTGGTCAGCATTGCGCGTCATCTAGCCACGAACAGGCGTAATAGGGGCTTTCTAGACCGAGTGGCCGTCACGTCTTTATTCACGTGACTCCCCAGTTTTCCTCACGACGGTGAGTGGACGCCCGGGACCGGGAATTGAACCCGGGACCAAGAGGACATGTGTCCAACGCTCTAACCACTAGTCTATGGAGCCCCCGAACATATCAAAATACTTTATTTATTTATTTATTTATTCATAACACAACAGGCGATATGCCTAATTACAGTGTTTGAGTGTATATGATACTAATTACATATACAAAAAATAATCATATTAGTTCACACGCAACCCTTTTACATTATTTATCAGTCATTCCAAACTGGGGATTTATGTAAAATTTCAGTCTTTTGCTTTTTGCAATAGAATTTTCCATTATTATCCAATCTTGTTTTCATGTTCGGAACACGAATGAAAATTTTCGGAATTAAATCAATACAATCAATTGGATTGTGTATGAATTAATTTGTACATGAATAATAAATCGTTCAGATACCTTCTTTGTTTCAAAGTTTGTATATTAAAATTGCTTACAAATTCCCTGTATGGCATGTACGCCGGATATAATGTGGTTTTTCTATACATTAATAATTTCAAACATTTGCACGGGATTTTCTCTATTGCTTTAACATGTTTCTGAGTGTTCGGAGTCCATACAATACAGGAGTATTCTAGCTAAGATCTCACACAAGAGTAATACAATTTTAGAGGTGTTGAGTCGAGACGGTGATCGTTGCTAAAACGGTAAATATACCCAAGATTCTTGTACGCGCTGCTAGTGATCATTTCAATGTGACGATCAAAGTTTAGTTTTGAATCGAAGACAACTCCAAGATCTTTAACCATTTCAGTTTTCGATAGATTTACTCCATCAATCGAGTAGTTATATTCAACATACTTTCTTTTTCTTGTAAAAGATAGGGCATTGCACTTTTTTGTATTAATTATACATTTCTTCTTGTCGCACCATTTTTTGACATTATCAAACTCTTTTTGTAGTTTGGCGCTGTCCTCAATTGATTCTGACATGGGTTCGATTGTTTGCATCATACGTGATGGAAACACCATTTATCACATTTAATCCAAATCATTACTCACTCCCTTTGTCAACTTGTTCCGTGTGCTGACGTCACTTCTTCATCTCACTCCACCATGATTTCTCGCTTATTCAATTTACTGCTATATTACTCTAACTATCCTCACGTTTTGTCCTTGGTTCCCAAAGGTTCGATAGTTATACTGCCTCTGCTTACAATTAGGTCATTATTATGTTATGTTTCATTTTTTTCAGTTCAGCTGGTGCGAGGGTCTCTGGTATTGTTGAAGAGACGCCAGGTCGACTGGAATACGAGGTGGCGCTGTATAAGGAAGCTCCTGCAAGGATAGGCAACAACACGAATGAACTTCCCGTGGATCAAGCTGTGCCCATCGGAACTAAGCTTCAGCTCAGAGCCAGGATTAATCCTGACTCAGGTACACTACTATCAATATTGTCATTATTATTGTTATTAACATCATTATTATTGGGCTAATATCAATATCATTATTATTCTTAACGTTATTATCACAATCATCAGTGTTCTGTCGATACCGGCAGGTTCTTTAGAGCAAAATTAGCTTTTGCCATTCATTGCTTTTCTTTTGGTCTATAATAATCTTCTGAACTTATTCAGTTTATGTATGTAGCTGTACTGACACGGGTTAGGTGGTAGAACAATTTCAGTTGAATCTCGCTCACGTAAATAAAGAATGATTGAATTTGAATCTTCCTTTTTCTCTTTCAATATTCATTTTAACCATAATTTCAAGTGCTGCATTCATCATTCCTTTTGTGTTTCTTACGTTTATCATCTTTCCTCCTTTTTACAAGTTATTATTAGCTCCTACACTATTGGAAAGTAATCTTAATTATTGATGCTTCAGTCTGAACAGGAAGAAACAATATTTTCTTCAAATCTTTGAGTTTTCTTCCTCTAACCGTTATTGAAGTTATTTTATTTTATTTTAAATGTAATCTCTTCGAGATATACAAGATGTATATTCTTGTAAAGATTTATTTAAACAACATAATATTTTAACATTATATGCAATGTTTGTATATCAGGTAATAAATCTAGTAAAAGAGGGCAATGAATTCACGGTAAGAAATGAAGGAATTCACAATTATTATACCAGAAGTTAAAAAAATATACACGAAGTAAGTAGGAGACTGAAAGCATCAAGCAGAAGTCCCTACAATCAGGGCACATTTTTTAAAATAATAAGTCACCTGCGTCAATAAAGAAACTAGAAGGTAAACAGTTTAGCAATACCCTAAAAAGACTTCTGGTGCAAAAGTGTCCTCAATTTCGATTTCACAAGTTAGAATATTGGAAATGTGTCCGTGAATTCCTATGAGAGCGTTTGGGAGTTGAAAGTAGATAACAAAACAAACAAAAAGTATATGGACACAAACCTCAAAAGCGGCATCCTTTCCGAGTTATGAGCGTGGGAAATTTGACGGTACGGAACTTTGACGCGCTATAGCACAAAGACGAATGGCCGTGACACAGGCGATGTGGAATTTCACACAAGAAGTCATAGGCGTAGTATCCGAAAATAGCAAAATCAAAACTAAAGAACAACTGCGCAAGGAATTCCCCAAAGGAAGTGAGGGATTCCCGGTTATGTTTGCAAATAAAGCTGGGTCAAAATGAGCGGAAAATGAAAGAGTACGTAAGATAATTCGTCTGAGATAAAGATAGTCCAAACAGAATCAAAGATATGGAGTATTGTGAGGTTGCTATGAGTGGTTATAACCACCAGTAAACAAGTTTCAAGCGTTCCAGAAACATTAGTGTGTTATTGAAGGTTAGATTAATGCGTTAACAATTCATGCAACTTTTCAGTCTCCATTTGTATTACCACAAACACTTACTCATTCAATTTCGTAACACTTTGTTGCTGAACCCCCAAAATAGTATGTTCTGCTTCCTTAATTAATTTGTCGTAAAACCTGTCGTCTACATGATAGTATGTTGTCCTATGCACTGTTGCATTGCTTTCCCCCCAATGGAAATGGCATACATTCTTTTGAATGTTTGCACTAACACAAAACTGCATTGGGTGATACTTGAAAGAAATTTAGGACTTCTAAAAGACTTTTCATCGTGTGTTCGTGAGTCCTAGAAAAGTGCAGTATGCTGAAGATATGACCTAACATAATAATATGCAGAGCAGGACTCTTTGCAGTAGAAAGGAAAGAGAAGTGGGAAGCGAACAGTGTCACTCAGTCTTGTCCCCTCCGCACAAGCAACCACCACTGCGAGAACCTGCGCAGGACATTAAGGGTCAGTGAGACAAAGGCATAAATAGAGTATGTTTGCAATACAAGACACTCAGAAAGAAAACACTAGTCACCATGTTAGTGTTTGCCACTTGCCAAGTTCGAACTGAAGAGTACGAACTGTGATGATCCAACTGACGCATGACAGGAGTCCATTTCATGAAGCGAATTGTGCTACAAGAACTGCTGGAAGTAACGCCCACGAACAGAGATGCATGCCTTACACCGACGAGGCATGTTCGCATAGACACGATCGAAACGGCTGGCGTGTATCGGATTTCTAATGTTATGAACAATAAAGAAGTGGAACGTATCGAAACATAAAGATAATTCATTTTTGTATATCCGAGCCTCCCAGTCCATCTATAATTCTTCTGGTAATACACGCTTACTCATAGTTTAAGTTATAAATTAAGTGAAAGATTAAATTAAATTCAGGACAAATATAAAATCATTGATCTCGTATGAGCGATTTTTGATGTAATTCAATTTTTAAAAAATAATTAGTAATGCAAAGACAGCTTTCACCTTTAATAAATGTCCATTGCTCGATGAATTCTAAACGGCTTACTGATAAGCCCACCAATTTTTATAGGTTATACAACTTCATGAAGTAGGGACTAAATATGTTGGAATACAGAAACGAACTTAGATCACGTGTCTTAGTCATACACAATTGTTTAGTTGCAGTATTAGCTTCTTCTAAAGTTTATAACACTGATTTATCAATGGGCGCATTCAACGGACTAAGGTTGCACTAAGCGCTGAAAGATCATTTTAATCGTATTGGTTACTACCTACAGGCAAACCAATAAGGTTGAAGTACTCTCGCAGCGCTTTCCTACCTTAGTCCATTGAACGCGCCTAATGAAACAAAAATAATCAATTGACAGGAAGTTTAGTCATCGTCTTGGTTTTCAGTGTTCACAGCCCACTTTAAAATTTTAACATAGCATTTTAAGTGCTCGTCGGGCACATAACGCTTTAGTTTTTCGAAATGCTTAATTTTATTACACAAAAGACGGAAACTTTTCCTGATGGATAAAGTAGTGTCTTTCTGGATGATTGAAAACTCAAACAAACACTTTTATATACATTTCATTCCAATACCAACATAATACAGCCCCCCCCCCCCCGCCCTGAAAAACTCCTAGGCTCTCCTCTCTGAAACTGATTTCTAGATACATCTCTGGATATTATTGATTTTCTGGAATGAAAGCAGCGCACTATCAGCTTTATAGTATGTACAGCCTGCAGTACAGGTGTGTCCACACTGACTTCTGTCATGGAATTTGGTACTTTAAGTTAATGTTCTGTTAACAAGACTGGCGTCTTAACGTAGAAAGTCCTATTTTCCAAAGCGTGAAGGAACACGATTCCAGTGTGCAATAAAAAAAACACCGTACCTGACTTACCTAACCTCCACGTGCCCTTGGTCACTAATTTTATTTAATTTCCTAATGCGTGTATATACAAGTATATAAAAAGGAGAAAAGTTATTTTTCTTAAAATAAATAAATAAAACAAAAGCACACCAGGATTCGATCCCGGGTTCTCTGTATTAGCTTTCCGACATCCTATCAATCCGCCAAATTGTCAATTGGAAATCAGACACTTGTCAGTCTTATTTACGGTTAAGGAGTAATATTTGCTGTTTAAGGAGTAGTGCGCCTGCGCGAGAATGCCCCCACCTTCTCACATAGCAAAATGACGTCCCAGGGATATCTGACGGATCTCCTGGCAGGATATCGGGATGTCCGTAGGACGTCCTGTTTAAGTCCCGTTTACATCCATGGGACGTATAGTTATAATTAATCCTTCGTATAACTATACGAAGGATATGCCTTCGTATAGTTATAATTAATTAAATAATAATAATAGTAAGGTCGATTTAATTTATGGAAATTCCAGGTAGGTAATCCCGCACGGCTTTCCGGGGGACATCCAGGGAACATCCATACGGGATGAACTGTTTGTATTGCCCACAGAGTTATCCCACGGAGGTCCTTAGGACATCGCTATGGGAGCAGGACCATTCTGACGGTAATGGGATCTAAATGGGACGTCCCAGGGACGTACTCTGCTATGTGGGTTAATAGGGTTTCCTGTCTTGAGGCACTATAAAGGAGGACTAGCATCTCACCTTTGGCATATTGCCACGTCTCTATCGAATGAGCTACTGTTGTAATTCCTCATTTACAATTATTATTTTCTCCTTATCAACCACTGCATTGTAGTAAAGTAATTGCTATTACCAAACATAGCTCGTCGGGTTATGTCCTAGTTCTAAAAATTATGGTAATAATTTCGTTTAACATGAATAGACTTGTGTTCTTTTGAAGTGAGCAGTTACTCTTTCTGTTTTCAGCGTGGAAGTATGTGAAATTGATAGAAGTTACAGTGTCTCCGGATCCAGAGAAACCGCACGCACAAGGACATGTCGCTCTCGTGAAGGATGGGTAATTAATTCTCTTCATTATTATTATTTTTCTAAGTGTCAATCCTTGTTTTAGTTATAACTTTCTAAAATCTAGATAATCAAGTTCAGTGGCGTTCGTTATCTCAAAAGCACATGAAGTCTACTAAAATGTACTTTTTAAAAAAGATAATGAATGCATATTAAAATTAATGAAGTGCTCCTAACGAGCCGCCATTTCTCAAGATGTATTTCTTCATTGAACATTCTGTAGCTACAAGACTAAGAAGATTTCAGCTCATTCCTTCAAGATTTTAAACAAATGTGATATTTTGTGTTGTTTGTAAACAGTTTTTTAGATGTTTCATTTATTTGAGTTTAGACAACAAGTTTTTACGCAAAGAACAGGAATGTCTAGGATAGCAAATACATATTAGCCACTTATAGTTCTCCAGTATGAAAGAATTTCTAGAACCGTCATTTTTTTCCTTAGTTCTATCATGTAAACGTCGGAATAGTACCGAGACCATAATGTCTTTCACATTCCTTTTCCTGGTAGTTCTTCTAAGGAACACCACGCCTTGGAATTTAGGTCTTGAAGTCAGGAATCAATTAAACGTTTTCTAGTCATTTCTTGGTTGTTTATATATTGTATTGCTTGTCAATTACAATAATATATATCACCAGAGCTACCAACACACTCAAACTACAGTAAGGTGAAACAATATATGCTTACAGTTTCAGAGCACGTAGAGGCATAGTGGACTGTTGTAAGCCCTACGTCACTCCCACCTCTCCTTCCATGTTAAGCATGGTGACCAAAGAAATGCGAGAGTTATGTGCACCAGGGTGGTTCAAAAGGGAGCCGATCTTCTAAAAGAAAGGGAGAAAATGGTAATACTCATCACTTAACCGGACCTGTCTCCTTCAAAGTACTCCATCCACTGTGACACACCACTCTCAGCATTTCTTCCAGTTCTGGAATACCAATTTTCGAATGGCCTGGAGGTACCGTAGCGATTTCTCCTCGATCTCTTCGATGGTCTGGAATCTCTTATCTTTGAGGGCTGATTTCAATTTAGGAAAGAGGAAGAAGTCGGCCGGTGCCAAATCAGGGAGTAGGTTAGTTGTGGGACAACATGTATCTGATGGTTTGGCAAAATCTCCCGGAGAGCAAGTGACGAATAATTGTGATGAACCATGCAGGTCTATCTCTGGCCTCTTACGGCGCAGATTTTGTTGTAATCGTTGCATGATGTTAGCGTAGAATGCTGCACGTGACACAAACTCTGAATGGATGATATCCTAGTGTTGCCAACAATAATCACTTGAAAAATAGCTAACTAGAGATATAAAAGTAGCTAAAACCTTATCTTAACAATGTTAGAATTAGACGTGTTTGTTGTCAGAGCATACACAAAAGGCAGCTAAGTTCCTATGCACACTATAGAAAAGTGAGAATCTTCGATACCTAGAGGAGTATTGAAAATACCTAGTTTTGATTACTAAGTTGCAAAGTTGGCAATACTGAAGAATGCCTTATATTATCATGGTTTCTACTCATTCATTTTTGGGACCGTGGTGAGATTGTCGGACTCACTGTGATGATTGGATCCACTTAAGTATTATAATATAAAAAATTATAAAATGTGTCCGCAGTTACCCCGACCAGTGGGGTAGCTTCGGACACGTACTACATTTCCGTTATTATCCAATTTTGTCCTTACTATAGTGAAAATTCGGACTATGAAACACGAAAGAATAATAATAATAATTTATATAAAGCTAAACCACAGGCCCATTTCCCATTTTTTTTATAGCGAATGTAAACAGGAAATAACTTTCGCAGACTGATACGTTCTGTATCAATGAGTAGGATGGCATTAGCTTTAAACGAATGCGAATAGCAACGTCAATGTTGTGTACAGACATGTTTTGAACAGGATAATGCTACTGGCTGATAAGAAAGAAACAATCTTTAGTTTGTGATAGTTATTTTCGATTAACATTTACTCAAACGTGAACAATTGGTATAAAACAAAAAACGCCAGAAATAGGGCTTTGGTTAGGCTGAAATTAGGCCTACATGAACACAATGTTATACTAAACAGATCACACCACACTAAATAGCACATTTGCACATGTGTCACTTGAGTATTTTCTTTGTTGTATTAATTCCATATTAATTCTTTCTACATTAATTTCATAACGAAGTGCAGACAATTGGCAATCACATTGTGTCCTCAGCGTATGGGTTAGAAAATGAATTACATATGACGTCACGTACTTGCACAAGGAAACTTACGCCTGATAGACCGAAAGCTGCACCTGGTTGCACGAATATGCATCTTGACGTCACATTCGTTCACACAGCTCTGCGCTTCTTTACATTTTAGTGTAGTTAGTATGTCCTAAGCAAACAGACCCTTTAACTTTTGAGCAGAAGAAGGCGAATGTAGATAACTCGAAACAACATTCATTCCTGTGAATAAAATACAACAATTTCTTTAAATTACAAATTATGGTTACCCAGATTTTTTTTCGAACCAATTACCGGCTCCAACGCAATCTTGTTCCAATTTCGCCTGTTCCCACTGTAAATACAACGGCCAAACCACCGTTTGCCAGATCCTAGCGTGGTACAATGGTAAGACGTAGACTTACTAAAAGCAAAAAGGGGTTCGAATCCCGGCGAGGGCAAGATTTTTTCTTCTTTTTTTTATTTCAAAATATATTTTTTTATAGGCTCATATTTATTTTTTATAATTGCGTTCTTGCATTTTTCGTAGATTATCTTAAATTAGTGACCATGGGAACGTGGAGGTTAGGTACGGTTAGCTGCGGTCATGTATCTTTACATTTTCCACTCTCGGAACCGGGCAATTGGTTCGTGAAAAAAATGCTATGACTACCTGTTCTTGTCTACAGTTTCATGGTAGCAGGTTTTTGTTGACTAACAAACTAAATCTTTTTCTCTAATAGATGTCGCAACCGAGATTTTGCCTCCATCATCCCCCACCAACCAGCTCGTTTCAGGGACAGATCGAACGAAGTGTTTCTGGATTTTGAAGCTTTTCTGCTGAGCACAATGAAAGATAGATCAACGCTTTGGATTCACTCACAGATCAAGGCCTGTATGGAACCATCCGACTGTCAGCCAGTAAGTATTAATCTTCTGCAAAATGTCGAAAAAAAAATCATTCTGAAAGTTTTATTCGTGTTACGTAATTACGTTCTGTGTGAATACGAGTATGTGTAATGGTATTTTTTTCTTCGAACAATTATCGAACTAATAGGACTATGTCCCCTCGTGTTCTCATCCATTTTCGTCACTGAATTACGAGGGGTGTTCAAATAAAAAGGCACGAAACGACACTGTGGGTATAACCGAAGTCTTTATTCAAAAGTAATCACCAGAGGCCTGAGCACAACTATCCCACTGTTTCACGAGCCGAAGGATTCACGCCCTGTTCCCAAAATTGTTGTGGCTGTGACAGCAACCAGTTCTCCACTGTGTGATTTAGTTCCTCGTCCGAGTTGAAGCGCTTCCCTTTGAGATGTTTTTTTTAGTGGACCAAACAGATGGAAGTCACAGGGCGACATATCCGGGCTGTAGGGCGGATGCTCAAGCTGCCCCCACTTGAACTTGTCCAGTACACTCAAACTCTCCCGGTCTTCACGAGAACTGGCACTCCACTTTCTCACTGACTTGTCGGACACAGTCTCCTCCGTATACGGCCACCATCCGGCGATGAATATCGGCCGGTTTAACCTCTTCCGCAGTCAGAAATCTGATAACACCTCGCTGCTCCTCAATCGTCGAATTGTTCAATGTTGTGAACGCCATGATTTCCTCACACGCACTGCCGCGTCAATTGGACGGAACACACAACTGCCTGATTCTCTCCCTGCGTCATGTGAGAGGCGCCCGCGCATGCGCACAACCACGCCGGACACTACATTCTCTTCCCTAGATGTCGCACTACATTATGCCAAAGCGGCATATTCATATTTTAACCGGTAGTGTTTTACGACGTTTCGTACCTTTTCATTTGAACACCCCTTGTAACTTGGAAAGTTTATAAAAAAAAGATTGGTCACCGGATTGGCGAGGAGTGGACGCATTGAGACTCGACTTCTGTTCTGGTCATGTTATAGTGGTTCTGAAAGATAAGTGACCTAAAATGAAACTATTGTTAATTAAAAATGTTTAAGGGATTAAAATAGTCTGTTCTTGTTCAGAGTAAATGCTTGTTCAAGTTCTGATTGACAACTTTCACTCTTCAATCGTTCCACCCTTCTTTCTTTTTTTAAATTTGTTTATAGACCATCAAGTAAAGCGTAAACACTGATAATAAAGTTGACTGAGATTTGTCAGAAATTATTTTTTTATATATCCTGGCTCCTTTCTTTTTTAAAATGCTATTTTTCTCATAATCAAACTAGAATTGAATATGAAATTTTATCCTGTTTCTTCTTCTGAAGTGTGTCATCTTTTCCAAAATTTCATTTTCTGGATTGAACTACAATTTTGGCCTAAGCCGTCACGTCTAAAGGATTATGTCCCTCAGCGATCATTCTTCCGGGGATAGGAATTGATGTAGGAAGCGAGCAGGGTCTTAGTTGAGGTTCCATCCCGGCATTCGCTTAGTGGAACTGATAAATACCCTGGGAAACCTCAGTGAGGATAGCCGCCAGCAGGGCCAGTCCGCGACCTAACCAACGGTGCCACGGGAGCTGATTTTTTTTTCCGACTGCACTTTATTTACTCCCCCAGATTGTTCAAAACAATGAATGTTAGATTTTGTGTTAAGTGACCTAAACTTAAATTAGTGTCTTTAAGTTGCTAATTTGTCTTAATGATACAAATAATTTAGAATCGGATCCAACATGAGTGTTCCGACAATAGTGATTCCTAATTCAGGGGATTATCTACAGCAAACTCTTAATTCTTGTGTGCTAAGACTAATCTAATATTCCAAAAACCAGATGGGAAGAGACCGTTGGGAAGACCGAGACGATGTTGGTTGGACAATATCAGAAGGGTTCTCCGAGAAGTAAGTGTTTGTGAAACTGGCTTGATGTTGCCCAGGATAGAAAGAATCCTTATGCGAACGTTTGTTACTGCGGCGATGAACTTGCGAGTACCGTAAGGCATGCAGTAAGTAAGCAATTAGTCTAATGGCATTTTGTCTTCGAGAAATGTCTAATGATAACAAAATATTATCTCGTTCGGAAAGTGGGTATTTATTTCTTCACCCGTTTATAAGTACCTCATCAGGAAACCTTGGAATATACGTACTTATTTATCTAAAAAGCTCTTTGTTCATTATAAGCATAGAGTTAGGAATATAAATAGAGGGAACTTTAGGCTGTTTTGTTGGAGGGGAATGAAGCCAAGAGACGGAAGGGACGAGGCATTTCTGCCATATTAACTGGCCCCATATTTAGAGACCCTCTTTTCCGAGTATTGCCTCTCTGAGATGCACTCATCCTCCTATCGAAAAAGACAATCCTCACAGTACTCGGTATAGAGGGACTCTAATGGGGGCCACACAAGATGGCCGCCGATGAACCGGAATGTGGCTTCATGTGACGTCATGTTCTCTCTATTTTATTCCTAACTCTATGATTATAAGACTGTGTTTATTCCCAACTCTATTCTGTTACTGTAAAGCAAACTGTGTTTGTTTATACATACAAATATTTTTTTTTTCTGGAAATTAAAACAAAAAAATATATGTTATTTTATTACAAAGCTTTGCAATTACAGTATCAGATTTCTTATCGTCAGCAATCGCTATGCCAGCAATGATTATTCAATTTTCAATTGTACTTCTCTAAAGAAATGTATTGTTGATACAATTTATATACGCTGGTTATTTCCTAGGTTGCTAGGCAAAATTTTCAAGTAGTTTAACTATGTAGCATTAAGAAAAACGGAAGGTGAGTTATACAGTCATGAAATAATATAGATAATCATATAATTAGCAGTGATAGAACTTATAAAATAAAGTGTAGAACGTATTTTATTGTTTAATACAAATTTCAAATTTTTAGATGGTTTAATTTTGAAAAAGCACATTTGACATAAGACTGTCATTTTTTTTAAAGTGTTAAAATAAGAGAGAGTAAACGTTAGAATCACGATAACAAATTCGTATTGATTTAGGAATAAATGACACAAGGAAAAGAATGTTTAAAATGTTGGCTACTCTTTGGAAACTCCTCCGAATCATTCAAAGGAGCGAAGGTTAGGTTCGATTGGGTTAGCTTAACGTTCATTTAAGACATCTTTAACAGGGCATGACGTCTTTGGACCTTTGAAATCCGATCCGAAATAATATTCTGAACATGGTGATTTCTCATGTTTATTCAACACAATCAAATCATATTTATATCAACGATTTTATTTCCGGTACTGGATTTTAAACTCCGTGCCCTCAATGTAGCGCAACGTCCCCATTGCACCTCCCACATCGAACTCAACACTAAGGAGTTTTTTTTATGAAAGACAGTCATAATAACTAAATGACTGAAACTTTATACAAAGGAAAATTATTGTTATAATATTTTTACAAAACATGTAACGACAACAAGTTACATAAAACAAGCATGTATGCGCCAAACAAACAGGACATTACAAAGTGTTGTTTAAGCATACATTATGTAATGTAAATAACGATTACAGCATTGACTTCCCAGATGGCCCGCAGGTAAAGAGCACGGTATCTGAATTCGATGGGCCATCGTTTCCTTTTGTCTCACTGACCAATGGAATTCCCACGAGTACCTCTGCGCCCAGAATTGGGGAAACAAAGTGTAATGAGTGATGCGTGTATTTACAAGGAACAGTTCTACAATTATTCTCGGTAGATAGATACACATCGAATAGTGCTTAGTGTAATTACGACGACATAGCTGAGTTTCCGGTGGTCTATCCGGTAAGTCGGACATACCGCTGCACTATGTATTTCAAACTTGAGACTTACACTCTCAAATCCTCTCGTTTTATTATTTACTATTGCTACATCCTATATCTAAACCCCAGTATAAATAAGGGCAAATCGTCGATTCGTTACAGTAGAATGCAAATGACTGAAGTACTTTAGTGGGTCAAATGACTAAAGTGCAATTTTAGTCATTTGTACTCTACACTGATGAGACGATTAGAATCACGTGTGCAAAACTTTGCTTCATAACTTCTTTGAGCCCAATGTTTAGTTACAAACCATGTTTAAACTGTTCACTAACAACTATTAGTATTAAATTCTACTTACGTTTTACAGAAGCAAACATCACCCTTTTGGAAATAACAAATGAAAAACAGCAAGCGATGGAAATACAAGAAATACGAATTGCAAACCAGAGCTCTGGTTCGCTCTAAGACTTTCGCTTCTTGTAGATCGATTGAAGGCATGCTATTATCGGGTGATCACACAGAAAACAGAATTCAAATTCATATTTTTAACTTGTAGCACACTCAAATAACAATATTTTTTTCTCTTATGAATAACAAAGATGTGAGTTTCCGGATGTATGCAGAACGAAAGACGAAAAACGTCTTAAGTATTGATTTTTAAAAAAAACGTGATAGTTGGTACCCCTAATTTGAAACTCTTCTTCCGGTACCTCTTTCGTCTGATCGGTCACTACAAGGATGTTCTAATAGAGGATATGCTTATAGCTATCTCAGGTCCAAAGAAAGCGTGAAGTCAAAAAAACAACAGAGCATCGACCAAGGCGACGTAACTGATAAGTTAGCAGAAAAAAAAACAGAGCTTGTTGCCATCTTTGTTAGCCGAACAATGTTTTTGATTGGAGCAAGTGGGCTAACTAGGCGGGACTAAACTATGACGTTTGGCTTCATGTTCTTAGCTAAATCGCATATCCTCTATTAGAACATTCTTGGGTCACCACATTCTGGATTGGTTGTCCTGTATCGTCTTTTTTATTGCCTTCTTCTCATGGGTCTCTTTCCGTTTTTCGTAAACAGAAATTAATCTGTGGGAGTGAAATCCGGAGAATATCTGGTATTTTCAAACATTCCTTCTCTGTATTTTAGGATCTTTATATATTAAGCTTAATATTAATTATTTTTAATCACATATTGTTTCCTAAAAAATACGATAATGTTAGATAATAAACTAATGAAATCTTAATCATTTGCCACAACAGAAAATTTATTACATTGTATTTAATTTAAACTCATGATACTGGAAAGAAAGTAGCTGATAAGGGAAGCTCAAGAGCTATTTTTAATGTTAACAACGTCATTATACCAATGTACTTCATGTATCAATGTGCCTCCCTCTCCCATACGTTTCCATTGGGGCCGCCTTAACATTAACCTACTATAAACTTTCTTTCATAACGGTGCAGATCACCACCGCCATCTTGCTATGACCTTTCCATTGATTTACATGTGAATTGTTTGACTAGTCTTATGTCTCTCATGAACGTAATTTTGAACTTCTGTTTTCGCCTAGTGTTTCGCCATGTTTTCTTTGGCTCATACTGTTTTATAGAAATGCAACATTTTACACACGAACAGTATAATTTCTAGTTGACATATTGTCATTTATACGGTAAACTATTAATAATACATTATACTCATATATTTAAGGAAGCTTCACAAACCAAAACTCTACAAGAGTCAAAATAACCACCAAGGCAAATTTCTTGAAAGCGGAACTGGAATATTCTTCTTGTGAGAGGCATAAGACGAGTAAAAGGATTCCCATGTAAATCAATGTAGGGGCATACCAAGATGGCGGGAGTGATCTACATCGTAAAGGTCGTTAAGTTGCGAGTTGTGCTTATAATTCACAAAGTACTAAATAGACGTGTTTTAACTTGCACTCTGTGGAAAAAAAGCGCCGTCTAGTGGAAAGAGTTTCTTTTATACTAGTTTTTTTTTCTCTCTTATGTTCATAGTAAAGGCAAAATGCACGAAATCTCCTAAGAGGTTTATCTAACATAAGAAATTCCTGTTTCACTAGTTTATGCGTTTTCTTGTACATGACTTCTGACAAAATTCCGTTACTAAAAGTATTGTTTGTTCGTTTTCAGGAGTTCTGCCTGGACTTGTTTGAGCCCTCAGGACATGGCAGAAGACGCAGGGATTCAGGAAATAGTTCTATTGAACTGATCCCGGAAGCATCAGCTCTCACCAATCGGTACAACAAGTCTGCCTTACAATTTACAAAATTCAATGAGAACATCGAGTACAAAGTGCTTATGCCAGGAGGTAGGCGACATATTTCTTTTTTTTTTTTTAATGCAATTTTCATATACTTAATTGATATCTAAGTTGGTGTTTTCTTAAGCCTGTCTCATGGTTTTGGTTTTGTGACAATTTTCAGTGGTGATTTCTATTCGTCCTTTGAGTATGAAGAATAGTCTGAGCCAGAGTTATCTAAAGGGCCATAAATACGTTCAAATTTGGGCATGAAGAACTACCTTTATCTAGGAGAAGCGATTTATACAAATGAGTAAACACACTTACCATCACGACAACTACATGAACTTCAAAGTATCAATTTCTATAGACTTGAAAATTCTGAACCAAGGTGTTAGTAATCTCAGAGGTCCTTGCATTTATAT